>JAJJBR010000919.1:0-13825 GCA_022817965.1 Solanum lycopersicoides
TAGGGTGTATGAGTTTTTAGGTTTTAGGTTTAGGGTTTAGGATTATTTTTTAAAATATGTGGTTTAGTGTTTATTGTTTGGGTTTTGGTATTTTTGGCTTAAGGTTTTGGGATAATGGTTAGGGTTAGGGTTAGGGTTAAGGTTAGTGTTAGGTTTAGGGTTAGGGTTTATCTTTTTTTAGGTTTTAGGGTTTGAGGTTTAGGATTTGAGATTTAAAATCTATGGTTTAGTGTTTAATGTTTGGGATCTCGTATTTTGGACTTAGTGTTTATGGTTTAGGGTATAGGGTTAGGGCTATCAGGGTTAGGATTAGGGTTAGGGTGTAGGTTTTTTTTAGGTTTTATGGCTTAGGGTTTAGGCATTTGAGGTTTAAAATCTATGGTTTAGTATTTAATGTTTGGGTTTTTGTATTTTAGACTTAGGGTTTTGGGTTTAGGATTAGGGTTAGGGTTAGGGTTCAGGTTAGGGTTAGCATTTTATTTTTTTTAGGTTTTTGGGTTTAGGTTTAGGATTTGAGGTTTAATATCAATGGTTTAGGGTTTAGGGTTAGGGTTTAGGGTAAGGTTTAAGGTTAGGGTTAGGGTTTGGTTAGGGTTAGAGTTAGGGATTAATTTTTTTTTTTAGGTTTTAGGGTTTGTCGTTTAGGATTTGAGGTTTAAAATCTATGACTTCATTTTTAATGTTTCGGTTTTTATTATTTTGGACTTAGGTTTAGAGTTTACGGTTTACGGTTAGGGTTAGGGTTAGGATTAGGCTTAGGGTGTAGTTTTTTCTAGGTTTTATGGTTCTAGGTTTAAGCATTTGAGGTTTAAAATCTATGGTTTAGTATTTAATGTTTGAGTTTTGGTATTTTGGTCTTGGTGTTTCGCGTTAATGGTTAGACTTAGGGTTAGGGTTAAGGTTAGGGTTAGGGTTAGGGTTAGGGTTTTAGGTTTTTAGATTTTGGGTTTAGGTTTATGATTTGAGGTTTAATATCAATGGGTTAGTGTTTAATGTTTGCGTTTTGGTATTTTGGGCTTGGGGTTTAGGGTTTATTGTAGAATCAGGGTTAGGGTTAGGGTAAAAAGTTAGGGTTCGTGTTAGGCATAGGGTTAGTGTTAAGGTTTAAGGTTCTTTTTTAGGTTTTAGGTTTTGGGTTAAGGATTTTTGGTTTAAAATCTATGGTTTAGTGTTTAATTTTTGGGTTTTGGTATTTTGGGCTTGGGGTTTGGGTTAATGGTTTAGGGTTTAGGGTTAGGGTTTAATTTTTTTTAGGTTTTATGGTTGGTGGTTTAGGATTTGAGGTTTACAATATATGTTTTAGTGTTTAATGTTTGGGTTTTCGTATTTTGGACTTAGGTTTTTTTTTGACTTAGGGTTTAGGGTTTTGGGTATAGGGTTAGGGTTATGGTTAGGATTAGGGTTAGGGTGTAGGGTTTTTTTAGGTTTAAAATCTATTGTTTAGTATTTAATTATTGGGTTTTGGTATTTTGGGCTTAGGGTTAGGATTCAGGGTTAGCATTTTAGGTATAAAATCTATTGTTTAATATTTAATTATTGGGTTTTGGTATTTTAGGCTTAGGGTTTCGGGTTTATGGTTTAGAGTTAGGATTAGGGTAAAGGTTAGGGTTACGATTAGGGTTAGGGCTTTGGGTTCTTTTAGATTTTTGGGTTTATGGTGTAGAATTTGAGGTTTAATATCAATGGTTTAGTGTTTATTGTTTGGGATTTTGTATTTTGGGCTTGGGGTCTAAGGTTTATGGTAGGGTTAGGGTTAGGGTTAATGTTAGGGTTAGGGTTAGGGTTTAGGTTATTTTTAGGTTTTAGGGTTTGGGGGCTAAGGATTTGATTTGTAATATCTATGGTTTAGTGTTTAACGTTAGGCTTTTGGTAATTTTGGCTCTGAGTTTAGGTTATAGGGTTTAGGGTTAGGGTTAGGGTTAGGGTTCGTGTTAGAGATAGGGTTAGGGTTAGGGTATAGGGTTTGTGTTTTAGGATTTGAGATTTAAAATCAATGGTTTTAGAGTTTAATGTTGGGTTTTTATATTTTGGACTTAGGGTTTTGGGTTTAGGATTAGGGTTAGGGTTAGGGTTCAGGTTAGTGTTAGCATTTTTTTTTAGGTTTTTGGGTTTAGGGTTTAGGATTTGAGGTTTAATATCAATGGTTTAGGGTTTAGGGTTTAGGGTAAGGTTTAAGGTTACGGTTAGGGTTTGGGTTAGGGTTAGAGTTAGGGATTAATTTTTTTTTTTTAGGTTTTAGGGTTTGTGGTTTAGGATTTGAGGTTTAAAATCTATGGCTTCATTTTTAATGTTTCGGTTTTTTATTATGTTGGACTTAGGTTTAGAGTTTAGGGTTTAGGGTTAGGGTTAGGATTAGGATTAGGCTTAGGGTGTAGTTTTTTCTAGGTTTTATGGTTCAAGGTTTAAGCATTTGAGGTTTAAAATATATGGTTTAGTATTTAATGTTTGAGTTTTTGGTATTTTGGTCTTGGGTTTCGCGTTAATGGTTTAGACTTAGGGTTAGGGTTAAGGTTAGGGTTAGGGTTAGGGTTAGGATTTTAGGTTTTTAGATTTTTGGGTTTAGGTTTCTGATTTGAGGTTTAATATCAATGGGTTAGTTTTAATGTTGGGTTTTGGTATTTTGGGCTTGGGTTTAGGGTTTATTGTAGGATCAGGGTTAGGGTTTAAAAAAGTTAGGGTTCGTGTTAGGCATAGGGTTAGTGTTAAGGTTTAAGGTTCTTTTTAGGTTTTAGGTTTTGGGGTTAAGGATTTTTGGTTTAAAATCTATGGTTTAGTGTGTTTAATTTTTGGTTTTGGTATTTTGGGCTTGGGGGTTACGGTTAGGGTTAGGGTTTAAATTTTTTTTAGGTTTTATGGTTTGTGGTTTAGGATTAGGTTTACAATATATGTTTTAGTGTTTACTGTTTGGATTTTCGTATTTTGGACTTAGGTTTTTTTTGGACTTAGGGTTTAGGTTTTGGGTATAGGGTTAGGTTATGGTTAGGATTAGGGTTAGGATGTAGGGTTTTTTTAGGTTTAAAATCTATTGTTTAGTATTTAATTATTGGGTTTTGGTATTTTGGGCTTAGGGTTAGGTTTCAGGGTTAGCATTTTAGGTATAAAATCTATTGTGTAATATTTAATTATTGGGTTTTGGTATTTTAGGCTTAGGGTTTCGGGTTTATGGTTTAGAGTTAGGATTAGGGTAAAGGTTAGGGTTAGGGTTAGGTTAGGGTTAGGGCTTTGGGTTCTTTTAGATTTTGGGTTTATGGTGTAGAATTTGAGGTTTAATATCAATGGTTTAGTGTTTATTGTTTGGGTTTTTGTATTTTGGGCTTGGGGTCTAAGGTTTATGGTAGGCTTAGGGTTAGGGTTAATGTTAGGGTTAGGGTTATGGTTTAGGTTATTTTTAGGTTTTAGGGTTTGGGGGTTAAGGATTTGAGTTGTAATATCTATGGTTTAGTGTTTAACGTTAGGCTTTTGGTATTTTTGGCTTTGAGTTTAGGGTATAGGGTTTAGGGTTAGGGTTAAGTGTAGGGTTAGGGTTAGGGTTCGTGTTAGAGATAGGGTTAGGGTTAGGGTATAGGGTTTGTGGTTTAGGATTTCAGATTTAAAATCAATGGTTTAGTGTTTAATGATTGGGTTTTTATATTTTGGACTTAGGGTTTAGGGTTTAGGGTTTAGGGTTTAGGGTTAGGGTTAGGTTAGGATTTGGGTCAAGGTGTAGTGTTTTTTTTAGGTTTTATGGTTTAGGTTTTAGCATTTGAGGTTTAAAATCTATGGTTTAGTATTCAATGTTTGGGTTTTGATATTTTGGGTTTTTTTATTTTTATTTTTTAAAAATAAACCCTTAGGGGGATAGGGGCTAAGCAACACCCCCAGGCCTTACCATTTCACCAAAAATATTTACATGGAGGGGGATATAAACCTTACCTCTAATACTATGATGGCTTGGATTCTAACCCTCACCTTACAATAAGAAGGATCCAAAGTTTCTATATACCTAGAAGAGAGGACTCCTCTCCATACATTGAATCTAGGAAGCATAAAGCGGGGGAGACTCTCCCCTTACAATTCAAAAAATTAAACAAACTAAATTAAATTATTCAAAGAAGCTATATTGTGGGTTATAGCTTAGTTGAAAAATTAGTAGAATGTTTAAGGAGGTTCTTTGATCTTCTTTGTTTTTTTCCTTCTCAAGCTTGGCATCTCCATTAAGTCTAGTTGAAAGTAGGCCTTTGCCTCTTTAGGTAACTCTTGAATAGTATAATAGATTTCCGGACAGGCAATTCTATGACTATGCTTAGACAATGCATCAGCCACCCAGTTAGCTTCCCTGTAAACATGTGTACATTTGAATTCCTGAATTTGAGTTAAGAGACCCTTCAATGTATCTATTTGATTACAGATATTCCATTGAGGAGTAGCTTTTTGGAGTATCCAGTTGACTGCTAGCAAGGAGTCCATTTCCAGTATGATCTTTTTGTATCCTATTTCCAGAGCCCAAGATACACCAAAGATATCTGCACCTATTTCAGCTTGATTGTTGGTACCACTCCCCAGAGGTGAGGAAAATGCTAGGATGAGATTGCCTTCATGATCTCTTAGTATACCTCCTGCCCCTATCTGACCAGGATTATCAATTGCACTTCCATCTGTGTTAACTTTGATCCATTAATCAGGTGGTCTTGCCTAGGCTATCTTCTACACCTTTGTCATATGGGTACATCTATCAGCTAGTTGAATTATTCCACACAAAGTAAGGGGACTAACCTGAGGAAAAAAAGATTTTATAAGTTCATAATTATCATTATAAATTGCATACCTGACCCTGTTACCATTAGGGGTTTTGCCTCCATGTTTACAAGCACATCTATGCTTTCATTGATTCCAGCAGATGAGTATTGGGGAGGCCTGAAGGATGAGTTTATGGGCTTCATTGTTATGTTTCATTGACCACCATTGGGTTACACGTTGCCTCAGTGAGATGTGATCAACTATTACCCCTACTCCATTTGCAAACCATCTCCAGACTTCCCTAGAAAGATCACCATTTATAAAGATGTGGTTGATGGTATCTGATCCTGCCCTGTTCCTGCAACAAAAACAGTTAGAAGGTTCTACACCAAAATTATTCAACCTCTCATTAGTAGGTAATTTTCCATTTAAAGCTCTCCAAAGAAGGAAGGAAGCTTTAAATGGTGTGTGCCTGTGCCAAATGAGAGCCCTAAAATGGTCCTTGGGCCTCTTTTCCCTTATTTCATCCCATGCTGAAGCACAAGTGAACATGCCATTGGGAGTTAATTTCCAGTAGGCTTGATCAGCAGATTGATGTTGAGGAATTGGTATTGCTAGGATAGTGGCCAGTTGACTAGGGGGAGCTTGTTGAACCAGCATTTGGTAGTTCCACTGCCCTTCTTCCCAAAAATCAGCAACTTTCCTGGTGTCAAACCTATGGCTGTTGCTAGAGAATTGAGCAAGATGTCCATCCCCAGTCCAGTAGTCCCACAAAAATGAATAACTCCCTGAGTTCAACTTCCATTGAATGTGTTGTTCCACCTTACACCTATTTTTAATCATATGTTTCCAATAAAGTGAATCCCCAAAGTCCCATTTCTTGCAAATTGGATTTGACCTTTGGCAGTATTTGGCTTTGATGAATTCTCCCCACAATGTTTGTTTAACTCTAAAGTTCCACCACTGTTTGTGTTGGAAAGCTAAGCACACATCCTTCAAGTTTTTCATTCCTACCCCTCCTTCATCAATAGGAAAACTGAGGTTCTTCCGGGAAGCCTTATGATATTTCTTTTTGTCACTCTTCCAGCCCCAGAAGAAATCTGCCATCAGCATTTGTATTTGCTTAATTATAGTGGCAGGGGGGGTAATGGTTAAGATTAAATGAATGGGTAAAGCCTGAATAACATGTTTGATCAACACAGCTCTGCCACCATAACTTAACTGCTTGGTTTGCCACCCTATAATCCTTCAAATAACTTTACTAATAAGGTCAGAAAAGTATGAAATTCTGGGCCTATCCACAAAGAGTGGACATAGCAGATAGTTGTTAATCCTTTTAATTCTCTCTTTTGTGTTGTCAAACACATTGTGATGCACCATTAAATGACTCTTCTCACAGTTAATCAGTTGGCCAGAAGTAACCTCATAATTTCTGAGAGTCTGCATGATTAGATTAAGAGACTTATCCCTTCCTGAAGTAAACAGGATGGTGTCATCTGCAAAGCTCAGATGATTCACTTGGGGGGCCCTTTTTTCCATGACAAAGCCATTATAATCATGGTGATTATGGAGCTCATTTAAGGATCTTGACATCATATCAATACCTAAAATAAATAGGGCAGGGGATAGGGGATCTCCTTGCTTGAGGAACCTAGAAGATTGGAAAAAACCAAATCTTCTTCCATTAATTAAGATAGAATACCAATTATTAGCCATGGTTCTCCATACCATATCAATGAAAGTTTCCTCAAAACCCATCTTCCTTAAGACCAAGCAAATGTAAGCCCAAGAGACTCTGTCATAGGCCTTAGCCATGTCAAGCTTGATAATGACATTGCTACCTATGTTTGGCTTTTTAATCTGATGGGTGATTTACTGAGCCAACATGATATTCTCAGTGATACTTCTACCCTTTACAAAACCAGACTGGTTGAGAGAGATCAAGCTAGGCAGAATACGGCTCAGTCTTGTACTCAACAGCTTGGAAATGATCTTGCTAATGAAATTGCTCAAACTAATAGGTCTAAACTATTTCAACTTGTTAGGGTTATTCACTTTGGGTAGAAGTACTATACAAGAATGAGAGAAATACTTTGGGATCTCATGGCCACTGAAAAAAGCTAACACCACTCCCAACAAGTCTTGATTGATAATGTGCCAGCACTTCTGAAAAAAGTACCCATTTATCCCATCAAGCCCTGCAGCAGAGTTGGGGTTCATAGAGAATACCACTTCCTGTAATTCATTCATAGTAGTCTGAGAAGTAAGTCTGTCATTGTGCTCTTGAGTAACCATTCTAGGGATGCATTCAAGGTTTGCCTCATTAATACTTTTACTCTCCCCTGTGAACAGATCCTGAAAGTATTCACAAGGAGCCCTTCCTATGTTTTCATCTCCTTGAATCCATTCCTCCTTGTCATGGATCTTACTAATGAAGAGCCTTCTCCTTCTACCCCTTATCCAGGAGTGGAAGAATTTTGAATTAGTATCTCCTTCTTTGAACCAATGGAGCTAAGATTTCTGTTTCATAATAGCACCCTCCAACTTGAGATATCTAATGTATTTAGCATTAATTTCATGAAGATTCTCTTTGTTGGTAACACTATTATTTTGGATCAACTTCTCCTCAGCCTCTTTAAGCTTTCCTTCAAACTCTCTAACAGTCTTGAAAATATCCCCAAATTCCTCTTTGGACCATTTACTTAGAGTATTAGAGAGCCTTTTCATCTTATGGTGGTATTTCCACATACTATTTCCACTCACCTCCCTATCCCAACAAGCTTTCACAATTCCTAAAAAAGTAGGGCTATCCACCCAACAATTAAGGAATTTGAAATACTTTGTATGGCTCCATTCATTGTTAGTGATTTTCAACAACAAAGGACAATGATCAGAACCAGTAGAAGGAGGGTGGGTGATAGTAGTTTGAGGCATATGTTCAAGCCAATTATCATTTATCAACCCTCTGTCAAGCCTTTTCCAGATCCTTTGGGTAATACCCCTATTATTTGACCAAGTGTATTTATGACCACTAAAACCCATGTCCATTAGGCCACAGGCTTCTATGATGGCAATAAAATCAAGGCTTTTCCTGATATTGTAAGGAATGCCCCCTAGTTTTTCCTCAGTGGAGGTTATAACATTATAATCACCCACTGAGCACCAGGGTCTATCCTCAACCTCAACTTGTAGGAGCATTTTATCCCAAAGAGTTCTTAGATACTCTTTACATTTGGCATGAACAAAGGTCATGGTGATTTGCTTTTGTAGCTCATTGTGGCTGAAATCACAAGTAATTTGTTGCTCATCCTGGTCCTTCACCACACAATCCACATCACCATTCCAAATCAGCCAGATTTTGCCATTACAATTAGCTATAGCATTATCAATGGCTAGTTGATTTTTGAAGTTCATGACATTACTACTATCAGCAAAAGGTTCTAGAATAGCAATAATGGCAAGATGTTACATTTTTTTGAAAATTTTGATTCTTTCCATGACTCCCTAAGTGTTGATACCCCTCACATTCCAAATGATTGTACTAATCATTGTGAAACTCTAGAGGTGAACAGCCTTGTGTTTGGTCTGCTAGTTGTGACAGATTTATTGTCTTGATTTTGAACCTGAAATTTCTCATGTTTCAATCTTCTTGGAGATAGACCTTGATTTTGTGTCCCTTGTTGAACCTCCTCCTCAAAATCATTGTCATTTTGAGGGCTAAAAGCTCTTATTAGGGCATCACTAGTCTCATCATCATCCTCAATTTCTTGCCCATACTGATAATTTCTCTCAACCTCATCCTCTGAGTTGATAACCTCATATTCATCAATTATAGGGGAAGTATTGACTTGACACTTGCGAAGCTCTTTATCTGGAGGTGATCTGGGAGGGGGGGTTAATAATGTAGTTTGATCAGACCTATTGATCTGACCCTCCTGTTTGGTTTCTGCCCCCATCTCCTTACCTGAATTCACACTCTCTTTCTGATGATTTTCCTGATCAGCTTCTTGTTGCTTATTTAGCTTTCTCTTGGCTGCATCCCTTTTCTGCTTGCTAGGCTTGTTTTTACTTCTAGGGGTCTTTTACACATTATCTTTGGTATTACTGTTCACCATTTCTTTTTCCCTACTTTCTTTATTTTGAGCCTTCATGGATTCTGAGTCCCTACCTTGCATTCCTATATGTGCCTCCTTGTTGATAATAAGTCTGTTGTCCCTGTTTTACTCATTTTCCTGTCTTTTTTGTATATTCTCCTTCTGTTGCTTCGTCCAGCTATTATGGTCCCTATAGTCAGGGTTTTGGTCAGTGTAATCCTCCTCATGCCCATCATGAGGTGGGTTCCCCTTTTGTTGCCCTTTCCTGCATGTTAGTAGTGTTCTCCTGACATCCCCCTTCCTTACCTCCAACAGCTACAACCATCCTACCAACAAATATATCTATTTCAGTATTTAAAGGGTTCTCAACTATGATACCTGGATTGTTATGTGTCCCATCCTTTTGTTGATGTTGTTTTTGTTCGTTTGTTTTGCTTCCCTTGTGTTCCTTGCTTTGAATTCCTTGACTTTTGTTCCTTTCCTGAATTGCTGCAGTGTTTTCTTTTGTTTCCTTGTTTGGTGCATGTCATACTCTATGCTCTTTGTTTCCTCTGTCCCCTCCTGATGCATTTTGATCCTCCTGCATTTCAAGATTAGTAAGAGATAAATGAGGAGAATTAGTGCTTATACCTGTTTGGTGATCCTCCTTTGTAATCAGGTTTGTGGCAGTAGGTCTCTATATGGTTTTTGAAGTTGCTTGCTCTTGTTGTCTTGTGTTTTTCATTTTTTGAGTTTGCCATTCCTCTTCCTTTTGCTGTTCTTCTTGCCTTTGCCTGTTATTTTCCATGCCTTGCTGTTGTTGTTGCTCTTTATTTTCCTTACCATTACTTTGTTTGTCTTCCTGTTCCATTGCTTTGTTTGGATCTTTATTTTTGTTCTTTTTCTCCCCTTCTTTTTCTTTTCTTTGTCTGTACTCTTCATCCCTCAATTTGGATTTACATTCATCAAATAATGCCCCTGATGTTTACAATACTCACAGTAAGGGGGAACATTCTCATATTTCACAGGTTGCCAGAATCCAATGGTATCATCTTCATGATCTAGTCCTATCCAAACATGTCTAGGTCTAGGCTTAGTCAAGTCTATTTGCATCTTAACCTTGCCCATTCCTGCCCTAGACCTTTTGATAGAAGCAGTGTCTAAATAGAGAACCTTACCAACAAATTCCAACAATGGAGTAAGAAAAGATTTCTTGTAGCATTGCCATGGTAATCCAGGAAGCAAAATCCAAACAGGCACAATAGGGGTCTCTTCCTCAGGTTTAAAGAAAGGTGTCCATGCTTGTATTCTCATCATATTTCCTTCAATAGTCATCCTTTGTTGAGTCTAAACTGTGTTATAGTCCAATTCATTCTGTAAGTCAATAAACACATGTTTTGCATTGTAGTGTGCTATGTTGACCCCCCCACTTAATTAAGTTTGTTGTATAAAACTCTTCTTCATCTGCTCCACTTTAGGCATGGTAGTACTAAATTTCCTAACTAGGTTGTATTTACGGTCCACAGTCATAGTGTGCATGTAATCATACATATCAAAGATCACAGCAGGCTTCCCCTGCTTGGTAGTTTGTTTGGGGGTGGTTCTCAATACCACAGTAGGAGCTTGAGCAGCATGTATGTGCCTCAATCTTGCAGCCAGAGTTTGGATAACAGTATAGGGAGCAGGTTCGTGAACCTGATCCTGTTTAGTAGTTGGATTACTCTTATTGTTATTAGAAGAGTTAATATTAAGGTTAGAGACATTTTGAGCAGCATTTTGGACATTAGGACTCCTTCTTTCAAAGTTACTAGAAATCTTGGGAAATTCTCTATGGTAGAGATTCTGCCTACTGTTATCATGTTGCTCTTCCTGCTGTTTCATGTCTTGGTTCCTTACCTCAATGTTCTTATTTTGAGCCCCTTGATTTTGATCACCCTTAACCATTTTCCCTTTTCCCTGACTATGACTTTCCCCTTCCAAGTTAGTAATGGTATTGCCCTTCTCATCATACACCTTTTCCTGCTGACATTCATTCTGAATGTTTAGCTTACTCTTATTCTAACCACTAGTCCTACCATCAGACTTTCCCATAGCATTTTCATGCTCATGGCCATTGTTAACAGTATTATTAGTATATTTGAACTTAGAGTTTAGGTTAGTATGAAAACCTGCGAGATTTGCCTCCCTTGCTTGCTCTTTGAATGTTTGTTGAGGGCCTTATGTTTGAGCATTTGCCTTTTTGGGATTGAATGCAAATGAGGAGTTTGCAGAACTCTCCACCTCAATAATGTCCTGCTCTCCTGCTAAAGCTCTGTTGTGAAGACCTTTAGATACTAGGCTTGCTTCCATCAATTCCTTCATTCGATTTCCTTTATCATTGTTTTTCTCCTTGTTCACATGTTCTGGAATATTGCCTGCGATTCTAGGGTTCATTTCACTAGATATTGCTGTGAGATGAACATCTTCCCTTTGCGAGTCCACCCAATCAGTGTTTCCTCGCGACTCCTTTGGGAGGATGGTCAATATTGCCTCTCACCTTCGTGGGTATTATTTGCGATATTCCCAGAGTGTTCCTTGTCATTTCTTTCAATTGTTTCATCAGTATTCCTAGATAATTGATTATTGAGAAGCTTCAACTAATTAGAATCCTCTACTTCACGATTGTATTCTTGGTTACACCTGATTGATTCTGGGGAAATATTATTGTTGGTCTTCTCGTCACCCCTCCGAGAAAGTTCACTGTTCATCGCACCTTGAGATTGCACTTTACCGAAGTTATTCGATACATTAGAGAGGGATTTAGTTAAGGGTTGATTCTTCTCCTCTGAGCGCCCCTGTTGGGGCTGGCCCGGCGGTCTGAGGTTCACCGCCGGCGTCTCACGCGCCATATTAGGTCCTTTCGAACTAGCCGTTTGACTAGTCATTGGACGCACAACTTAATGAAAAGTTAGGGAGCGTTTGTTTTAGAGAGATAAATTAGAGAGAGAACTAATTTGGCTTTTTGATATTAGTAGGGTTAGGGATAATGTTGGAGTTAGGTTTGGTTTTTTTGGGTTTTTGTGTTTAGGCTTTAGGATTTGAGGTTTAATATCAATCGTTAGTGTTTAATGTTCGTTTTGGTATTTTGGCTGTGGTTTAGGATTTATGGTAGGGTTAGGGTTAGGGTTAGGGTTAGGTTGTTTCTTAGGTTTAGGGTTTGGGTTAAGTATTTATGGGCTTAATGTTTGGGTTAATGGTTTATAGTTAGGGTTAGATTAGGTTAGGGTTAGGGTTAGGGTTTAGTTATTTTTAGGTTTAAGGTTTGTGGTTTAGGATTTGAGGTTGAAAATCTATGGTTAAGTGTTTAATGTTTGGGTTTGTATTTTGGACTTAGTGTTTGTTTGGACTTAGGGTTTAGGGTTTAGGGATAGGGTTAGGGGGATTAGGGTTAGGGTGTAGGTTATTAGCTTTTATGGTTGAGAGTTTAGCATCTGGGTTTAAAATCTATTGTTTAGTATTTAAAGTTAGGGATTTGGTTTTTGGCTTAGGTTCTGGTTTTATGGTTTAGAGTTAGGGTTAGGGTTAGGGTTACGGTTTAGGTTTAGTTTTTTTTTTTTTTTTAGATTTTTGGGTTTAGGGTTTAGGATTGAGGTAATATCAATATTTTAGTGTTTAATGTTTGGGTTTTGGTATTTTAGGCTTGGGGTTTAGGATTTAAGTAGGGTTAGGGTTAGGGTTAGGGTTTAGTTTTTTTTTTAGGTTTTAGGGCTTGGGTTAAGATTTGAGTAGAATATGTATGGTTTAGTGTTCAATGTTAGGGTTTTGTATTTTGGGCTTTGGGTTTAGGGTTAGGGTTTAGGGTTAGGGTTAAGGATAGGGTTAGGTTAAGGTTAGGGTTTAGTGTTTTTTAGGATTTTGGTTTGGGGTTTAGGATTTCGGTTTAAAATCTATGGTTTAGTGTTTAATTTTTCGGTTTTGGTATTTTGGGCTTGTAGTTTGGGTTAATGGTTTATGGTAGGGTTAGGGTTAGGGTTAAGGTTAGGGTTAGGTTGGTTTTGGGTTAGGGTTAGGGTTTAGTTTTTTTTTTGTTTTTGGTTTTTGGGTTTAGGATTTTGGTTTAAAATATATCGTATAGTGTTTAATGTTTGGGTTTTGGAATTTTGGGCTTGGGGTTTCGATTAATGGTTTAGGTTAGGGTTAGGGTTAAGGTTAGGGTTAGGGTTTGGTTAGGGTTAGGTTTAGTTTTTTTTTTAGTTTTAGGGTTGTATTTTAGGATTTGAAATTAAAATCTATGGTTAGTGTTTAATGTTTGGGTTTCGTATTTTGGACAGGTTTTTTTTCTTGGACTTAGGGTTTAGGGTTTGGGTTTGGGTTATGGTTCGGATTAAGGTTAGTGTGTAGTTTATTTTTTTAGGTTAATGGTTCAAGGTTTAGCATTTGAGGTTTAAAATCTATGATTTAGTATTTATGTTTGGGTTGATATTTTGTCTTAGGGTTTTGGTTTATGGTTTAGAGTTAGGGTTAGGTTTAAGGTTAGGGTTAGGGTTGGGGTTAGGGTTGTTGTTTTTTTAGGTTTTTGTGTTTAGGGTTTAGGAATTGAGGTTTAATATCAATGGTTTGTATTTAATGTTTGGATTTTGGTATTTTGGGTTGGGTTTAGATTTATGGTAGGGTTAGGGTTTAGGTTGTTTTTAAGGTTTTAAGGTTTCGGTTAAAAATTTGAGTGTATGTCTATGGTTTAGTGTTTAATGTTAGTGTTTTGCTATTTTAGGCTTTGGTTTAGGGTTTAGGGTTAGAGTTAATGATAGGGCTAAAGTTTGGGTTTGTGTTAAGATATGGTTAGGGTTAGGGTTTAGGGTTTCTTATGTTTTAGGTTTTGGGGTTTAGGATTTTTGGTTTAAAATGTATGGTTTAGTGTTCAATGTTCAATGTTTGGGTTTTGGTATTTGGCTTGGGTTCAGGTTAATGGTTTAGAGTTAGTGTTGGGTTAAAGATAGGGTCAGGGTTTTGGTTTTCTTAGGTATTAGTGTTTGTTGTTTAGGTTTGGGATACAAATA
>JAJJBR010000920.1:0-17564 GCA_022817965.1 Solanum lycopersicoides
GGTCTTGACGAACGTCCACAAATTGTTTTTGGCACTTTTGCATCGGGATCGCGATCACCCAAAAAATGAGCTTTGCTATAGCACACGAAAAATCGTTGAAATGGGGTATGCGCGCCTTCGGGGGTATTTATGGACCTTGAAGATGGGTCAGAATGGCGCGGGAGGGCGAATTTCCGGATGCATAGCCGATGTCGTGCGACGTACACAAATTTTTTTGGCATTTGAAATGTCGGGATACGGATCACCCAAAAAATGTGTGCTATAGCACACGAAAAATTGCGAAATGGGGGTATGCGCGCTTCGGGGCTATTTTTGACGTGAGAAAATGGGTCGGAATGGCCGTGGAGGGCCAACCTGATGCATAGCCAAAGTCTTGACGGACGTCCACCAAAAAATATTTGGCACTTTAACGTTCGGGATCCGGATTCACCCAAACACACCCTGATATGCTATAGCACAGCAAAAAAAAATAGTCGAAATGGGGGATGCATGCCGGGGCTATTTTGACCTTTGAAAAATTGGTCGTTAATAGCCGTGAGGGCAACCGGATGCATACCCAAGGTCTTGACTAGTCCACAAAAATTTTTTGGCACTTTTGACGTTGGGATCCGGATCACCCAAAATGGTGTGCTATAGCACACGAAAAAATCGTCGAAATGAGTGTAATGCACGCTTCGGGGCATTTTGACCTTGAAAATGGATCGCGAATGGCCTGAGGGCCATTCGGCATGCATAGCCAAGGTCTTGAAGGCGTCCACAAAAACATTTGGCACTTTTGACAATAGGATCGGATCACCAAAAAATGGTATGCTTATTAGCACACGAAAAAATATCGAATTGGGTATGGTGCTTCGGGGCTATTTTGACCTTTGAAAATGTTGTCGGGAAGGGCCGTGAGGGACAACCGGATACTAAGCATGGTCTTGACGGATGTCCACAAATTTTGCACTTTTGACGTCGAGATCCGGATCATCTAAAAAATGGTGTTGCTAGAGCACACAAATATCGTCGAAATTGGGGTATGCGCGCTTCGGGCTATTTTAATTTGAAAAATTGCTGCGGAATGTGTTGAGGCCAACGGATGCATAGCTCAAGGTCTTGACGAATGTCCACAAACTTTTTGGCACTTTTGACGTTGGGATCCGGGTCACCCAAAAAATGGTGTTATAGCACACGAAAAATCGTCGAAATGGGCTATCGCGCTTCCTCTCTCTCGCACTCCTCGCAAAATCGCCGCGTCGGAATGGCTGTAAGGGCCAACCGGATGCCATAGCCCGATCTTGAAAGACGTCACCCAAAAATTTTTCTTTCTGTCACTTTTGACGTCGGGATTCCGGATCACCCAAAAAAATTGTGTTGCTAGCACCACGAAAAATCATCAAATGGGGGTATGCACGCTGGGGGCATTTTGACCTTGGAAACGGTCGGAATGGCCGTGAGGCAACCGGATGCATAGCCAGAGGTCTTGACGGGACGTACACAAAAATTTTGGAACTTTTTGAGTCCGGGATCCGGATCAACTCACAAAAATATGGGATGCTATAGCACATGAAAAAATAGTCGAAATGGGGGTTTGGGGGTTATTTTGACCCTGGAAAATGGTCGGATATGTTCGTGGGGAACAAACCTGATGCATAGCCAAGTCTTAGGCGTCCACAAAATTTTTTTGGCATGTTGACGTCGGGATCCGGATCACCAAAAAATGGATGTGCTATTAGCACACGAAAATGTCGAAATGGGGGTATGCGCGGCTAAGGCTATTTTAACCTTGAAAATGGTGTCGGAATGGCAAGTGAGGCCCAGAGGCCAACCGTATGCAGTAGCCAAGGTCTTGAACTGACGCCATAAAACGTTTTGGCAACTTTGACGTCGGGATCCAGATCACCCCAAAAAAATGGTGTGCTATAGCACACGAAAAATCGTCGAAATGGGGGTATGCGTGCTTCTGGGGCTATTTTGACCTTGAAAATGGGTGGATGGTCGTGACGGCCAACATATGGCATAGCCGAGGTCGTACAGACTCCATAAATGTTTTTGGCACTTTTGACATCGGGATCCGGATCACCCAAAAATGGTGTGCTATAGCACCCGAAAAATAGTCGAAATGGGGGTATGCGCGATTCGAGGCTATTTTGACTTGAAAATGGTCGGAATGGCCGTAAGGGCCATTCTGATGCAAAGCCAAGGTCTTGACGGACGTCCATACAAAATTTGGCACTTTTGACGTCGGGATTCGGATCACCCAAAAAATGGTGTGCTATAGCACACGAAAAATTGTCGAAATGGGGGTATGCGTGCTTCGGGGCTATTTTGACCTTGAAATTGGGTCGAATGGCCGTGAGGCCAACCGCATGCATAGCCAAGGTCTTGACGGACGTCCACAAAATTTTTTGGCACTTTTGACATCGAGATCCGGATCACCCAAAAATGGTGTGCTAGCACACGAAAAATCGTCGAAATGGGGTATGCGCGCTTCGGGCTATTTTGACCTTGAAAATGGGTCGTAATGGCCGTGAGGGCCAACCGGATGCATAGACAACGTCTGACGGACGTCCACAAAATTTTGGCATTTTGACGTCGGGATCCGGATCAACCCAAAAAATGGTGTGCTATAGCACACGAAAAATCATCGAAATGGGGGTATGCGTGCTTCGGGGCTATTTTGACCTTGAAAATGTGTCATAATGGCCGTGAGGGCCAACCGGATGCATTCCCAAGTCTTGACGGACGTCCACAATAAATTTTGGCACTTTTGACGTCGGATCCGGATCACCAAAAAATGGTGTGATATAGCACACGAAAAATCATCGAAATGGGGTATGCGCGCTTCGGTGCAATTTTGACCTTGAAATGGGTCAGAATGGACGTGAGGGACAACCGGATGCATAGCCAAGGTCTTGACGGACGTCCACAAAAAGTTTTTGGCACTTTTGACGTCGGGATCCAGATGAGCCAAAAAATGGTGTGCTATAGCACACGAAAATCGTCGAAATGGGGTATGCGCGCTTCGGGGCTATTTTGACCTTGAAAATGGGACGGAATGGCCGTGAGGCCAACCGGATGCATTGCCAAGTTCTTGAAGGACGTCCACAAAATTTTTTGGTACTTTTGACGTCAGGATGTGGATCCCCCAAAAAATGGTGTGCTATAGCAAATGAAAAATTGTCGAAATGGGGGTGTGTGCGCTTCGGAGCTATTTTGACCTAGAAAATGGGTCGGAATGGCCGTGAGGGCCAACCGGATGCATAGCCAAGGTTTTGACGGACGTCCACAATAAATTTTGGCACTTTTGACGTCTGGATCAGCATTACCAAAAAAATGGTGTGCTATAGCACACGAAAAATAATCGAAATGGGGGTATGCGCGCTTCGGGGCTTTTTGGACCTTGAAAATGGGTCGGAATGGCCGTGAGGGACAACCGGATGCATAGACAAAGTCTTGACGGACGTCCACAAATTTGTTTGGCACTTTTGATGTCGGTATTAGGATCACTCAAAAAATGGTGTGCTATAGCACACGAAAAATCGTCGAAATGGGGGTATGCACGCTTCGGAGCTATTTTGACCTTGAAAATGGGTCGGAATGGCCGTTAGGGACAACCTGATGCATAGCCAAGGTCTTGAAGGACGTCCACAAAATTTTTTGGTACTTTTGAAGTCGGGATCCGGATCACCCAAAAAATGGTGTGCTAGCACACGAACAAATAGTCGAAATAGGGGTATGAGTGTTTCGGGCTATTTTGACCTTGAAAATGGGTCGGAATGGCCGTGAGGGCCAACCGGATTCATAGCCAAGGTCTTGACAGACGTCCACAAAATGTTTTGGCACTTTTGACGTCGGGATCCGGATCACTCAAAAAATGGTGT
This sequence comes from Solanum lycopersicoides, assembly GCA_022817965.1. Classification (NCBI taxonomy): domain Eukaryota; kingdom Viridiplantae; phylum Streptophyta; class Magnoliopsida; order Solanales; family Solanaceae; genus Solanum; species Solanum lycopersicoides. The sequence continues at coordinate 3,867 of JAJJBR010000920.1, forward strand.
GCTATAGCACACGAAAAATCATCGAAATGGGGTATGCGCGCTTTGAGGTTATTTTGACCTTGAAAATTGGTCGGAATGGCCGTGAGGGCCAACCGTATGCATAGGCGAGGTCTTGATTGACGTCCACAAAAATTTTGGCACTTTTGACGTCGGGATCTGGATCACCCAAAAAATGGTGTGCTAGCACACGAAAAATCGTCAAAATGGGGGTATGCGCGCTTCGGGGCTATTTTGACCTTGAAAATGGGTCGGAATGGCCGTGAGGGACAACCTTATGCATAGCCAAGGTCTTGACTGACGTCCACAAAATTTTTTGGCACTTTTGACGTCGGGATACGGATCACCCAAAAAATGGTGTGCTATAGCACACGAAAAATCATCGAAATGGGGGTATGCACGCTTCGGGGCTATTTTAACCTTGAAAATGGGTCGGAATGGCCGTGAGGGCCAACCGGATGCATAGCCAAGGTCTTGACGGACGTACACAAAAATTTTTGGCACTTTTGACGTCGGGATACGGATCACCCAAAAAATGGTGTGCTATAGCACACGAAAAATCATCGAAATAGGGGTATGCGCGCTTCGGGGCTATTTTGACCTTGAAAATGTGTCAAAATGGCCGTGAGGGCCAACCGTATGCATACCCAAGGTCTTGACGGACGTCCACAATAAATTTTGGCACTTTTGACGTCGGGATCCGGATCACCCAAAAAATGGTGTGCTATAGCACACGAAAAATCATCGAAATGGGGGTATGCGCGCTTCGGGGCAATTTTGACCTTGAAAATAGGTCAGAATGGACGTGAGGGCCAACCGTATGCATAGCCAAGGTCTTGACGGACGTCCACAAAAATTTTTGGCACTTTTGACATCGGGATCCAGATGAGCCAAAAAATGCTGTAGCACACGAAAAATCGTCGAAATGAGGTATGCACGCTTCGGGGGCTATTTCAACCTTGAAAAGTTGTTGGAATGGCCGTGAGGGCCAATCGGTGCATAATTAAGGTCTTGAAGGACGTCCACAAATTTTTTTGGCACTTTTGACGTCGGGATCCGGATCACCCAAAAATGGTATGCTATAGCACACGAAAATTCGTCGAAATGGGGGTATGCGCGCTTCGAGGCTATTTTGCCCTAGAAAATGGGTCGGAATGGCTGTGAGGGACAACCGGATGCATAGCCAAGGTCTTTTCAGACGTCCACAAAATTTTTTGGCACTTTAGACATCGGGATCTGGATCACCCAAAAAATGGTGTGCACATGAAAAATCGTCGAAATGGGGGTATGCGCGCTTAGGGGCTATTTTGACCTTGAAATGGGTCGGAATGGCCGTGAGGGCCAACCAGATGCATAGTCGAGGTCTTGACGGACGTCCACAAAAACTTTTGGCACTTTTGAGGTCGGGATCCGGATCACCCAAAAAATGGTGTACTATAGCACACGAAAAATCGTCGAAATGGGGATATTCGCGCTTCGGGGCTATTTTGACCTTGAAAATGGGTTGGAATGGCCTTGAGGGCCAACCGGATGCGTAGCCAAGGTCTTGACGGACATCCACAAAATATTTTGGCACTTTTAACGTCAGGATCTCGATCACCCAAAAAATGGTGTGCTAGAGCACACGAAAAATCATCGAAATGGGGTATGCAAGCTTCGGGGCTATTTTGACCTTGAAAATGGGTCGGAATAGCCGTGATGTTCAACCGGATGCATAGCCAAGGTCTTGAAGGACGTCCACAAAATTTTCTGGCTTTTTTGACGTCGGGATGTCGATCACCCAAAAAATGGTGTGCTATAGCACACGAAAAATCGTCAAAATGGGGGTATGCGCGCATCAGGGGTATTTTGACCTAGTAAATGGGTCGAAATGGCCGTGAGGTCCCACCGGATGCATATCCAAGGTCTTGACGGACGTCCACAAAAAAGTTTGGCACTTTTGACGTCGGGATCCGGATCACCCAAAAAATGGTTTGCTATAGCACACGAAAAATCATCGAAATGGGGGTATGCGCGCTTTGGGGCTCTTTGGACCTTGAAAATGGGTCGGAATGGCCGTGAGGGACAACCGGATGCATAGCCAAGGTCTTGAAGGACGTCCATAAAAATTTTTGGTACTTTTGACGTCGGGATCCGGATCACCCAAAAAATGATGTGCCGTGTGATCCGGATTCTGACGTCAATATGCCAAAAAATTTTGTGGACGTCTTTCAAGACCTTGGCTATGAAGCTGGTTGGCCCTCACGGATAGTCCTATCCATTTACAAGTCAAACGAACCCCGAAGAGCTTATAACCGCTATTTCGACAATTTTTGTGTGCTATAGCACACCATTTTTTGGATGATCCAGATTCCGACGTTAAAAATGCCGAAATTTTTTGTGCACGTCTGTCAAGACCTTCGCTTTGAAGCCGGTTGGCCTTCACGGCTAGTCCGACCCATTTTCAAGGTCAAACGAGCCCCGCGTATACCCCCATTTCGACGATTTTCGTGCGCTATAGCACCCCATTTTTTGGGTGATCTAGATTCTGACGTCAAATATGCCGAAAATTTTCGTGGATGTCTTTCAAGACCTTCGCTATGTAGCCGGTTGGCCCTCACGGATAGTCCGACCCATTTTAAAGGTCAAACGAGCCCCGAAGTGCGCATACCCTCATTTCAACGATTTTCGTGTGCTATAGCACCCCATTTTTTTGTAGATCTGGTTTATGACGTCAACAATGGCAAAACATTTTGTGCACGTCCGTCAAGACGTTGGCTGTGCAGCCGGTTGGCCCTCACGGTCATCCCGACCCATTTTAAAGGTCAACGAGCCCCAAAGCGCATACCCCCATTTCGACGATTTTCGTGTGCTATAGCACACCATTTTTTGGGTGATCTTAATTCCGACGTCAAAAATGCAAAAAAAAATTTTGGACGTCCTTCAAGACCTTGGGTATGCAGCCGGTTGGCCCTCACGGTCAGTCCGACCCATTTTAAAGGTCACACGTGCCCAAAGCGCGCAAAGCCCCTATTTCATCGATTTTCCTATGCTAGCACACCATTTTTTGGGTGATCAGGATTCCGATGTCAAAAATGCCGAAATTTTTCGTGGACGTCTGTCAAGACCTTGGGTATGCAGCCGATTGGACCTCACGGCCATTCCAACCTATTTTAAATGTCAAACGATCCCCCAAGTGCGCATACCCCCATTTCGATGATTTTCGTGTGCTATAGCACACCATTTTTTTGGAGATCCGGTTTCCGACGTCAAAAATGCCAAAAAATTTTGTGGACGTCCGTCAAGACCTTGGATATGCAGCCTGTTTTCCCTCTCGGCCAGTCCGACCCTTTTAAAAGGTCAAATGAGCCCCGAAGCGCGCATAACCCCAATTATAGCACACCATCTTTTGTGATCCGGATTCTGACGTCAAAAATGCCAAACTTTTTTGTGGACGTCCGTCAAGACCTTGGCTATGCAGACGATTGGCCCTCATAGCAGTCCGACCCATTTTAAAGGTCAAACGAGTCCCGAAGCGCGCATACCCCTCATTTCATCAATTTTTGTGTGCTATAGCACACCATTTTTTGGGTGATCCGGATTCCGACATCAAATATGCCAAAATATTTTGTGGACGTCCGTCAAGACCTTGGCTATGCAGTCGTTTGTCCCTAACGGCTAGTCCGATCCATTTTCAAGGTTAAACGAGCCCGGAAGCACGCATAACCCCCATTCAGCAGAAAGGATTCGTCCTTCGCATGGCCAGGTGGAACAATCTCCGCGACTCGCTTGTACTAGCGTCAAGATTGGACGGCTTCCCTGCAAGTTCCGTTTGGAATTGGTACGAAGTCGTACCAATGCCAGCTTGCCCTTCTTTATCCTCTGAAAAATTCAAATTTTGGGGGAGAATTCCTTTTTATTTATTTTTCTTCGTGGGCTTGGAAATTCAATTTTTCAGCCCTTTTTCCCGTTTTGGGGAACCCTAATTCCTTAACTATATAAGCTCGCTTTCCTTTATTCAGAGAGGGGGGCAGCGATAAAAAATATATATAAAGAATTCTTATTGTTTTTCTCTTGATACAGTTTGATTATAGTGATATTCTGAGGGTGTTTTTTTTCCGGGAGAGCTGAAGAATTGAGAGCACCCCCTGAAAGATTTTGGGAGCTCTTAATTCCTAGTTTGAGATTTTATATCCTCTCGACTGTCCCAGTCACGTTTTGGTGGTGAAGTTCGTTTCGTTTGAAACTCGAGGTCCAGTCGCTGCCCAGAACCAGGTAACATTCGTGTCATTTTATTTCCGCCTAATTATATTTCTGTTATGTGGATTTTTTGTTTGGTCATGAGTTGCTTTAGTTTAGGAATTATGTTCCTTGTCTTAGTATAACCTTGTTGATTTGTGTGTCTCGAGTAGTCTGTTTTAGATTTGTTTTGCTTTTAGCTTAACCTCTGTGGGAAATTGTCCTTTTAAGGCATTTCAATCTAGTGCCTATTTATTTCTCACCTGATTGTATAGACAGATCTCTTGAATATCAAATGTGGTGAATTTCCATTCTTCACTACTAGATGAATGCATTTAGACATTGAATTCATATATAGGCAGTGTGAACCTACTTTAGTTGTTTTATTTAGCTGAAGCTCATATGAAATATTGTTTTTTTTTAGTTACTTTTATCAATCATTAATCAAATTTGCAATCCATGTGTATGGTTATTGATTTCTTTCTGATCGTCTTCTTTCTTAGACGCGTATAACTCGAAATGCAAGTCATGTATCTCTCTATATCGAGGATGTGATCCAAAAATATTGTTTCGGGTTGCATCATTTTTAAAGTTTTCTATATCGCGAAAGTCCGACTTCGTTGCTAAAACGTCATTTCAGCATGCCTATTTAGTCAACCTTGTTAATGTGATTTGCCAACCAGTAGACCTATTGTTCTCCATGCCAATCGAGGGGCATGTTCGAGTGAGAAATAACTCACCTTTGGGGCTGCTCGTTAGCATTCTCCAAATATTTAAGGTTGGGATGGATGAAAGCTCATATACATCCTAACAATTATTAGATTACTCTACTTAGTTCCTTGTTTAAATTTGTTAAGTGATTTTGGTGTAAAGTTATTTATATCTCCCTGCTCTCTGTTTTCTCGTTTGTCTTTTGTATATGCTAAATGAGTTGGCTTAAAGCTTTGATCAAATCTAGTTTAAAATTGTTTATCTTTGAACCATGTATGAATCTGTTTCGAACTCCTTTTTAGTTTGATCAACTGTTGGGTGTAAGTAGGAGTTTACTTGATAGCCGATGTGTTAGGAAACATGTGTTTAGTTGTTGCTATATCTGAGTTGTGGCTGCCTGCTGTTGTTGACTGCCTCCATCTTTGACAGGTTATTTTTTATACACCGATTGTAAATCGCTTAGTCAGTATTCAGTACTTTATTTAGTTGGTTAGTAGTTTTAAATTAAATTAATTTCTCTTTTTACCTTGGCTCTTTGAAATGCTCTCTTTCCAGACACACTGTAGCTATGCTTATGCTAATTAAAGTTCTCTTAAAATTTGTCAAGTTTGTTCTAGTTATCAGCTTCTTGATCAAGTGATGAATTGCTATGGAGTTCTGGTCGATACTTAAAGTTATTTGAGTCAGCAATTTCAACACTTGTTTAAATTACTATCCGCTTTAGTTCTTGCCTAAGTGTTTGCTTACTCTAGAGTTTGTTTAAGTCAATATTTAGTATATTTGATATTGTTTAGTCCATGAGGAGATAATTAGACTTCTACTAATCCTTATCTTGTTTCTTGTTTACATGAACTTTCTTGTTCGAGTTTATTGGGACTCCACCCGAGTTCACTCAAAATTCATTCCTTTCTTGCATTCCAAGTTGGGACACGAAAGTCCCAAAATCCTTGCCTTCGAGTCAAACCCGTTTGAGGCCAATTTAAAATCCGACGGACAGGTCCCGAAGTTTAAAGGATTGAATAAAATCGAAGCAAGTTGGAAGAGTTGAAGAGCTTGGGGCAATTAACCCAAGTTTATTTTTTTTCAAATTATCGCATTGTATTTATTTTGGGCATAAGCCCTTGTTGTCTTTTACTTTAGTGCATTTACTTTGTATTATTATTTGCTTAGTTTAGGACAGGTATGAAAGAAAGAAAAATGGGTAAAAACCCAAAATAGGTGGGTCCAAAATTTTGGTCAAGGCGAACAGAACCCGGAATTGGACCCAAATCTCTCTCCCTATCTCTTATATGCTTTTAATTATTTACCTGCTTTATTTGTCGTTAATTTTAAAGTTAGAAAATCTGAATCCCCGTAGAACGCCGTAAAAGTTTTATCAACTTAAATAGATTTTAAACAAAGAGAAATAACTTGTAAACAATTTTTACTTAGATTAGATACTACAATTTACAAAATCAATTCTAAGATATCTCATCACAAATCAAAATTTAGCCAAACTATGTTAGTTGCTGGAAAACCGCATTAGCGGATATTTTAGGTGCCTAATACCTTCCTAAAATATAAATAGGAATTCCCGAACCTCTCTAAAAAATGTTTTCAATCAATTTTTCTGTTTAGTCTTTTGAAAATAAAAATTTTCTTGATTTTTCTTAATAAATTAAGTGGCGACTCTAAACGTCGAAAACTTTCCGAAAATATTATTTTCGTATTAAAACAGAAATGGCGACTCTGCTGGGGATGTAGGAGGATTCTCACCTTAAAACTAACGTGTTTTGGCTATGTGAGTTAACTGTTTATCTTTTTATTTATTGCTTCATTGAACTGTTGCATATCATGGCATATTTCTGATATATATGTATAGTATATTAAAGGACGGTTTGCGGAACCGCAGCCGGACTTTTTTATACTCACCCTTTTTCGAAATTAGCGGCAATTTATTGGTTCGTTACGCGTCCAATGGTTGTCGCGAGTTTCAGCCCAAATTGTCCGTTTGGGTTCCCGGTCTTTTCAAAAGCCACTCATAGTAAACTAGCGTAGAGCCGAGCCAAATCCCAAATTTAGGAGCATTTGAACTAAGATGACCCAACACCCAAGGCGTGTTGGGCCCATTAGAAGCCCACCTTGTGTCTACTTGGCCCTAAATTGCCAAAAACGAACAATCATGCTTACGTGTTGATTGAAGGATGTATATGTGTTTTTAAAACAATTTATTGTCTATGGGGGTGGGGGTTGACAAATTTTTGTCTGCTATTTTTGTAGGATGAATCCGACACACAAGCCTTTGAAGACAAGAATGGTTCCCGTTCCCGATCCCTTCCTCAAAGTATGGTGGAGATTCATGAACAACGACGACAAAATGATCGTTCAGAAACACATAGGTTACCTTCCGTCGCTGCTAGAGATGAATGCTTGGCCTGGCTTAATTGGAACGATGGTGAAATTCTGGGATAGCGAGAACATGGTTTTTCGGTTCGGGGAAGTAGCGTTGACGCCAACTATTGAATAAGTCCTTATCAGCTACGAAAGTATCGCCATCTGAAACAAGAGAAAACGTCATCCAGATACAGATCTCCTAAATCCCATAATATGGGATTTCGCCAAAATTAGAGAAAAATTGTCGTTGGTTAAAACCTAGTGGATGGACAAGCTCCCTGGCCCAAATATACCTTTTAGAAAGCTATATTATCGGTTCGGACGTGCAAGAGCTTATGAGAAATATAAAGACGAGTTCGTTTCGAAAGAAAAATGGAAAGAGACGCGTCCCCTTGCCTTTGCAATATGCTTACTTGGAACGATGGTTTTTCCTCAAGGGCCAAAATACACCATTCATCCTAGTGTGTTTATGGTCACTCATGCCATCTTCTACGGAGTGGACTATAAATCAGCAACAAAGTACTACACGTTAGCACCTATGATTTTGGCAGACATCTACAGGGCTTTAGACAAATGTCAAAGCGGAAAACGCTTATTTCAAGGGTGTAATTTGATACTACAATGGTGGATGATGCGACATTTGATCAAGACTCATAACCCAAAAGAACCAGATCCTTTGAAGCGGTCAGATGAGCTACACGGTCATGATTGGTGGTTGTACCACAATCGTTGCAATAAGACTGGAGAAGAAAGTTTTTGGTATCCGAGACTTCGAGAGTTGAGAGAAGAAGACGTACAGTGGTCAATAGACAGATTGGTGGTAACTAAAAACATGGTGGTTCGAACAGAAAAAGTCCCTTACGTGGTATTTGCTGGGTAAAGAGGGACTAGACCATATGCTCCTGGTCGAGTCCTAAGGCAACTAGGAGGTAAACAAGAGTTACCCCAGATTTCAAATATGAAGAAGTTCGTAACTGACCACGAGAATGGGCGAGTTGCATTTGCTGAAGATATGCGTAGGATGTGGAGATCTCGAAGAGTGTTGGGTGAGCCTGTACCAGATAGGTTTCGTCCAGAATGTTCGGAGGAGTACAAAGAATGGTTAAAAAAGAGTCTCGCTGGAACTATTGAGCCTGGTCCAAACGTTCCTCACATTATTGCCGATGTTGGAGCCAAACATCAAGTCCGACTTCACCGCCTTCAAGAGAAGTTTGATATGAGTGAATTAGAGCATCAACGTCGTCACTCAGGAGACGCCAAAGTCATAGCTCGATTGAAACAAGAACTACGAAGAGCCAGACAGTGCATCACAGAGTTAGATGATAGCATGGAACAACAGATTCAGTCGATAGAGGGGTTCAGACATCAAGAAGGAGCTCGATTGGCGAGGGACCATCTCTGGACAAACAGATATGCCATGTGGGAAGAGGTCAACATCGCCAAGAGGACCAGACTTGGCGAAGGATCAGAGGAGGCCTGAATTTTATCATCCCCTGCGTGGGACTATTTTATTTGTACTTTGTTTTGTAATTTATTTTCAGGACTATTTCTCTGTTTTATGTTTGTCAGACATTTTGGATGCTATTAATGAAGTATTTGGGGATAATAAATCGGGTTTAAAAAAAACAATATGCATCCTTCAATTTGTTAGGCCCACCCTTGGCATAAAAGGGTCACAAGCATGTTTAGGACGCGATATATGTGTGTTTAACTGCTTATGTGTTATGTTGCTATGAATGAGGATATCGTAAACTTACTCCTATCCAGAAATTTTCCAAAAAAAAATAATATATAGAAGCCACTGTTACAAAATGTCCGACCAAAATTTTCCGAGTCTTAAGTTTCTCACTCAAAAGACATCTCTCATATGACAAATCCTAAACATTACTCTATTGTCTCAGGAAAAGCAAATCACTGCTATGGATAAGGGTAAGAATATCCAGATGAGGCTCACTGGAGAGGAGTTACAAAGAAAGATAGAACAAATCACACGAAAGATTCAAGAGGTCAGAGAGGAGGGGCTTAGGGTCGAAGTTGCCACGTCAGTCTACAAAGCTGCGACTGCGACACTGGACGAAGAATTGATGTCAAAAGAAAAGAGGAAGAAAAGTATTGAGGAAGAAAAAGAGGATCTAAGCCAAAAATTGGACATGCTTCGATTACAGATTCAAGAAAGAGAGGCAAGAGAAGCGGAGATAGATTCGGAAACCGCGAGTCTGTTGGCCAAAAATGTGTCACTAGATGAAGAACTGAAAGCGGAAATGACGGAATTCATCGCTATGAAAGAAAGGATGTCGGCATTAAGGAAGAAGAACAAGGCGTTCCACCATGACATGATAGATAAACTTCAGAAAATGCGCGGAAAATACTCTATCCGTGAGCAAGGGGCCAATAGTGGTCCCGACAACGCTCACCCGATTTGACTGAGGAGGACGACGGTGAGGAAATCGTCTACAAGCCTCCATTTCTGGGTCGTCTGAAAGGAAGAGAGTGACGCTGCAACAAGAAGAGAAATGACTAACGTGTCATCATCATGTTATCGTTTAAGAATTCCAATGTTGTCTTTCAATTTCCTTGTAACCGTAATGAAAGAATGAATGAAAATATTTTATCCCGAACTCGAACTACGTTGGGCCTGAATTCTCCTTGTGAGATACGTAGGCAGCCTCTCCCGGCCCGGCCCCTATCTTTAAAAATTTTCATTCTCCTTCATGTTACGAAAGATACAAAGATCAGATCAACATGCATCAAAAAGCAGCTGCAAGAAGATCGTAGCTCAACGTGATTTAGCCTTCCCGAGACAGTGTCAAAACTAAAAAAAAAAAAAAAAAAAAAAAAAAAGCAAATTCCTGCTTGTTAAAAAAACGTATTCCCGTCCTCACTCGTGGGTTAAAGATGTCCTCAAACAAAGCAACTTGTGTGTTTATCTGCTCTCTGTGTGATATTATGCATTTTGTACTCTGAATCTGCACTAACAGATCTGCCTTTGAGTTGTTTCGCTTCTCAGGTACTTTAAACTGATCTGTGTCGATCAAAGCTGGCAGATCATCCTTACTTCACCAGATCGAAAGGTCCTACAGATTCCTTCCCTAGACAAAATTCAGACAAAGGAAAGACAGTCATGGGAGACAACAACGACGAAGTAAGTCTTACTGATGTTGTGGTGGCTCAGCCCACCGTAGCGGAACAGAACGAACTGATTATGCAGCTGATGCAACAGGTCGCTGAAATGAGAGTTGAAATGCAACGGAGACAAGATATGCCTCCACCTGGATTTGGTCCTAATATTGCTGATGGAAGACCTCCGATCTACTTCCCTTCATCAAATACGGATCCAACTCAGAATCAGCCTTCTACACCTGTGCATAATCCGTCTGTGATAGATCTAACAACCCAAAAACCCCAATACGCTTCTGTATCTTACCAAACTCCATCGCCTCTTCCAAATAACCACCCTCAAATGCCACCCCATCCTCAGAATACTCAAACCGCCCCACCGCCACAGAATCAAAACCAAAATCAAAATCAAACTGCCTTCAATCCCCAAACACCTCATCACCATTTAAATCAGAACACCAATCCTCAGGCTTACCCACAGAACTACCAGACCGCCCAAAACGTTCCAAGTCCCTCTATAGCTCCACCCCTCCCAAAAAGAGCCACCTTCCAAGTTCCCGTTCCTACCGAGCACGAGGTGCACGGTTCTGAGTTGGATCACTATGAAGAACAGGAAAGAGAATGGAAGGCAAAGGAGGATGCGAAGATCGATATAAAAGAGGAAATCAAAAGGGCTATGAAAGAGCTACAATGCATCCCAGACGTCGTTGGACTCAGTTACGAAGAGTTGTGCATCCACCCAGATTTGAACCTTCCCGAAGGGTTCAAAATTCCGAAGTTTGACACCTTCGGGGAGTAGGCAACCCCATGGCTCATCTGAGAGCATATTGTGACCAGCTCGTGGGAGTTGCAGGGATGAGGCCTTGTTGATGCGGCTTTTCAGCCGAAGTCTATGTGGGGAGGCCCTCGAGTGGTTTACGTCACACGAAACCAGGCAGTGGCCCAGTTGGAATGCGCTGGCCAAAGACTTCATTGACCGATTTGCATACAATATTGAGATAGTTCCCGATCGTATTCTCTAGAGAAGATGAAGCAGAAACCAACTGAAAGCTATAGGGAGTTTGCCTATAGATGGAGGAAGGAAGCAGCAAGAGTAAGGCCGCCCATGACAGAGAAAGAGATCGTGGAAGTGTTTGTGCGGGTGCAGGAGCCAGAATACTACGACAGAATCATGTTGCTAGTCGGAGCTAAATTCGCCGAGATAGTCAAAGTTGGTGAGGACTATCGAAGACGGTTTGAAATCGGGGAAGATAGCCCGTGTATCCGCGTCACCTGGATCTTCAGGATTGATGAAGAAGAAAAGAGAGGAAGTTGCCGCTGTCTCGTACGGGGGAAGAAAACCCCCCAGAAACTCGCACATTCCCAAGATCGTTCCAGGCCTTCCCCAAAGTCTCACCAAGCCTACTACCCGCAATCCAATCATCCAATAACCATAAATACTACCCCCACCTATCCAAACGCTCAAGTTCCGTTGTACCAGAGCCCACCCCTTAATCTCCAAAATCTTTCCCCCATATACCCAAATTACCCTCAACCTTACCAGATTCCATCCCCTTATCAGAATATTGCTCCCTACTGTGCCAATGTACAGTCGAGCTACCGAGCACCATCACCCGTTTATCAAGTCCAAGCTCCATTATATCAAAAAACCTTCCGAATTACCAAGCTCATCGCCAAATTATCAAACAAACCCTTATCCTAGAAGCCAAGCTCCTCGTCCGAATACCCAAAATTATCAGCAGGTGCCTCCCCCTCAGCAAAGTGGTTATGACCCTTCCCGACCCAGATTTGAAAAAAGGCCTCCAAGGAACTTTACTGCACTTGCTGAAAGCCGGACCAAACTATTTGAGAGACTAGCCGCGGCTGGATACATCCACCCTGTGGGGCCCAAGCCCGTTCAATTCAAAGTTCTACAAGCCAGATCAAATGTTCTATATCATTCCAACAGTGTTGGACATGACACAGAAGATTGTATCAAACACTTAAGCATCTAATCTGATCAGATCAGGAGGTAGTTTCTCTCCAACCGGCGGCGCCAAATGTCAATACAAACCCGTTGCCGAATCATGGAGGTGGCAATGTTAATATGATTGAAACGGATGAAGACGGGTGTGGAACAAAGATGATTACCCCCATTGTGCATGAGGACTTGGAAAGGGCTGTCGCTTCTTTAAGCGTCAAAGAAAGAAGAGAGTTCGTTATTTTGACACCTACAAAGGTTGTTGCCTTGGTGCCGTCAGAAACTCTCGTCAAGCCTAAGTTTGTTATTGAAACCGCTGCTGCTCAAGGCATGACCAGGTCTGGAAGGTGTTACACTCCTGACGAGCTTGCTCTCGGAGGACAGAAGAAGGACCAGGCTAAGAGGCCGATAAGCGAAGGAGAAGCGGAAGAATTCTGGAGAAGGATGCAACCAAAGGATTATTCCATCGTCAAACATTTAGAGAAGACTCCGGCTCAGATCTTCCTGTGGGCCCTACTGATGAGCTCTCAATCCCATAGGCAGGCCTTAATGAGAGCTCTCGACAATACATACGTACCCTCAGGTACAAGTAGTGATAACGTGGCTGCCATGATTCATCAGGTTATTCGAGGGCACCGAATTAGCTTTTGTGACGATGAGCTGCCTGTTGAAGGGAGGTCACATAACAAGGCACTACACATCACTGTGATATGTCATGAGAAGGTCATAAATCGTGTCTTGGTATATGACGGATCCGGCTTAAATATTTGTCCATTGTCAATGTTGAAGCAGTTACGTTTTGACTTGGGGAAGATGGAGCAAAGCCAAGTCAACGTGAGAGCTTTTGATGGGATTCAAAGAGACACGTTGGGAGTAGTGAATTTGACCATTCAAATGGGCCCCGCAGAGTTCAGCGCGCAATTTCAAGTATTGGATATAGATACCAGTTACAACCTTCTTCAGGGAAGGCCGTTCATCCATATGGCTGGAGCCGTCCCCTCTACTCTCCATCAGATGATGAAGATCGTGTGGAAGAATGAAGAGTTGGTTATTCATGGCGAGGGGAGTCACTCTGGAAGACAGGTGCCGATCATTAAGGAGATACCGCGAGGTACAGACTTTTACACGGTGGAGCTGGTGAATGCCACTGGTGAAGACTTGGCCCACAGGCTCCAATGCCTGCCGTGTACAAGATGATAGCCACTGTCATGTTGCAGAATGGTTTTCAGCCAGGGTTCGGATTGGGAAGAGATTCCAAGGAATTATTGAGCTGTTTCGGTCCTAATTACGGGATCCAGATATGGTTTGGGGTACACCCCCAC
>JAJJBR010000921.1:0-30479 GCA_022817965.1 Solanum lycopersicoides
GTAGGGATGCTAAGAGGGCAAGGTCCTTGACGGTGGTTCTTTCAAGAGTAGCTTGAAATTCAAGACAAGCCTAGGTTCAAAAAGAGATTCTCTAATCAAGCTCCATCCAAGTTCCCTAAGGCTCGTTGATGAAAAGGTGGCTAAACCTAGAGCTCAAAAGGGAAGAATGGAAACTCACCTAATGAGAAGCCTACATGTGCCAAGTGTAGAAAGGGTCATTTCGGTGAATGTTTGGTTGGAACGGGCAATTGTTTTGGTGTGGCAAGAGTGGACATAAGGTTAGAGATTGTCCTAACATGAAGGGCAAGAGAAGAGTGGCCAAGCAAGTGGTTCTAGTGATGCTCCAAAGAAGAACCACTTCTATGCTCTTCTTACTAGGTGTGAGCAAGAGACCTCTCCCGAATTGGTGACCGGTATATTACAAGTCTTTTTCTGTAGATGTTTATGCTTTACTTGATCTGGGTGCTACTTTGTCTTTTGTTACACCCCTTGTACTAAAAAGTTTGATACTTTACCCGATCTTTTGCATGAACACTTTCTAGTGTCTACTCCAGTGGGTGAGTCGGTAGTTGCAAAGAGGGTACATACAAATTGTCCTATCATGTTTCCCATAGAGTTTCCAATGTTGATCTAGTAGAACTAGATATGCTTGATTTTGATTATTTGGATATGGATTAGTTGCATTCTCGTTTTGCCACAATTGATTGTAGGACAAGGGTTGTGAGATTTAATTTCCCAAATGAACCCGTTGTTGAGTGGAAGGGGGAAGTTCTATTCCTAGAGGTCGTATCATTTCTTGTTTGAAGTCTTGCAAAATGATCTCTAAGGGCTCCTATATCACATAGTGAAATTCAAGATCTTGACTCCAAATTCCTCCCGTTGAGTCGGTCCCCGTAGTGAGTGAATTTCTGGAGTCTTCCCTAATGACCTTCCCGGTATTCCTCCCAAACGGGAAATTGTTTGGTATCATTGCTACCGGAAACAAACCCCATTTCGATTCCTCCTTATTGGATGGCTCGGCCGAATGAGTTGAAGGCACAACTAAGATTTACTAGACAAGGGCTTCATACGGCCTAGTATTTCTCCATGGGGTGCTCCGGTCTTGTTTGTGAAGAAGAAGGATGGGTCCTTGAGAATGTGTATTGATTATCACCAACTCAACAAATCACAATTAAGATAAGTATCCTCTCCCTGGATTGACAACTTGTTTGATCAACTCCAAGGGGCAAGCTACTTTTCCAAAATTAACTTGAGATTGGGGTATCACCAACTTAGGGTGAGAGGTGAGGATATACCAAAGACGACATTCCGATCTAGATATGGGCACTATAAGTTCTTAGTTATGTCCCTTGGTCTTACTAATGCTCCACCGGTGTTTATGGACCTAATGAATAGGGTGTTTCAAAGTTACCTAGATTCTTTTGTCTTGTGTTCATTGACGAAATCTTGGTATATTCAAAAAATGACAGTGATCACATGGGTCATTGGAGGTGGTATTGCAAACCCTTAAAGAGCATTAATTGTTTGCCAAGTATAACAAATGTGAGTTTTGGTTGAGGTCGGTGGCATTTAATGGTCATATCATCTCTAGTGATAGAGTTGAGGTTGATCCAAAGGAAAACGGAGGGGTAAAAAATTGGCCTAGACCATCATTGACTCCAACCGACATTAGGAGTTTCTTGGGTCTAGCAGGTTATTATCGGAGGTTTGTGGATAGTTGCGTACATTGCATCTTTCTTAACTACTTTGACCTAAAAGAGTAAGAAGTTTGAGTGGTCGGAAGCATGTGAAAGGAGCTTCCAAATCTTGCAAGATAGGCTTACTTCCGCTCCGGTGTTGACCTTACCAGAGGGTACAAAGGGCTTCATTGTGTATTGTGATGCATCCCGTGTGGGTTTGGTGTGTGTGCTTATGCAACATGGAAAGGTGATTGCCTATGCTTCTAGGCAACTTAAGGTGCATGAGAGGAACTATCCCACTCATGATCTTGAGTTAGCGGCCGTGGTGTCTGCTTTGAAAATTTGGAGGCATTATTTGTATGGTGTCCATGTTGATGCATTTACTGATCATAAAAGTCTCCAATATATGTTTACCCAAATGGAGTTAAATCTCCGACAAAGAAGATGGCTAGAGTTGTTGAAAGATGTAACATTTCGAAATCCCAAAGTCATGTGATAAGACTTAAACAGGCTCCTTAAGGTCTAAACCATTGTTCCTAGCCAAATTAGGCGTATATGGAGTCGTTGAAGTGTTTTGTCAACCAAAACGTTTATATCGTCCGGTAAGTTGGTTCACAAGAGGGCTAGAGTGTCCTTTTAGTTTAACCAAGTTAAAGAGTCGGAATTTAGTAAAAGTTTGTAACAATAGGTGTAACACATAGTATGGGATGGTTTCATGTTGTAAAAGACAGGGTTCGACTCCCCGAGGACCAACCAAGGACCCTCGAGGAGGACCCTTGAAACAGTAGGTCATGACGTACCCCATGACGGGGCATCACAGGCGCAACGGGGCGTCGAAGCCACCGTCGTGCCAGCCTCAGTTTCTGGGAAAAATCCTCCGCCTGCACAGTCTCTGACCAACGTGACGGATGTGCAGGACGGAGGGGGAAGCTGTCCGTCACGCCCACGACGGCCCGTCGTCGGGGAGCCGTCGTGGAGGGGCTGTAATATTTTCAGAAGCTAGTTTAAGTTTGATTAATTCATTAAAGTGTCTTAGGGGTAATTAGGGGTTTAAGGGGAGACTAATTAAGTGACTTAAGACCCTACTATAAATACCAACCTTCATTAACCTAATCACAATTCTCCAAACAAAACTCTCTTCCTTCTCTCTACTTTCTCTCTCTATTTGGAAGACTCCATTGGAGAACAACTTGGGGAGATCATTGGGGGCTGATTTAGCACGAAATTGACCATCAAAACGTCATCAAATCTTAAGGTATGGGATCTAATTCACCTTTGAGATTCTTTCCTCAAAGGGCTCCTTCAAAGTTTTTTTTCCAAAAGTTGAGTTTCATATGGGTTTCATCCAATTTCGAGTTTGTTGTTATGAATTGAGTTGTTTATGTATTATTTGGGTTATAGTGAATAGATTATCGTGTATTGCAACTTGATTATGATGAACTGATGTAGTTTGATCTAGATTGTGGGTGATGACCCCTAACCCTTAACCCTTGATATTGGGATTGATATGAATTTGGATTGAATTGATGTAATTGATCTAATTATTGTTTAAATCATCTTTAATGGTTGTTATTGCATTGATCATGAGTATATTGTAATGAATGGAAGTTCTTCATGCCTATTTCTTGAGTATTGTCTAGGGTAAGATGATAGACTTAGATATCATGTCATCAAGCTTTGATTTAGTATTGCATCGTGGTATAGTGCTTCTCTTAAATTAGTTTTTATGTCGGTTATTGATTTACATTGGGATGATGACCCGAATTGGGTTATTCTATGGGTTGATGGTAAGGCCCTTATGGTTGAACTATGGAGAAGTATTGGTAAGTCTTGATTATCCTAATCCTTACTTCAAATTGTGAGTTATTTGTCACCAAGTAATAATGTGTGTTGAAGTATACCTTGTTTAAGGTGATAGGTTGATATGATGATTGAATTGGAATGCTTTAGGTTGGTTGTGAGGTTGCCTAGGAGTTCATGATATAGAAAGTTGTTATGTAAAGATGTGCTCTATTGTTATGCGATGTGCATGGGCTAACTTCACCTATATGAGTTGTTAATGAAAGGATCATTTCTCATACAATTCTTATTGAGCTTTGATGAACGAATGTATATGAGGGCTAGGCCTTATATATATATATATATATATATATATATATATATATATATATCTATGATTATGATAAGAGTAAAGGCTTTTCAATAAAAAGGGACCTAGCTTAGCACCGAGTGGGCTTGTATGTGAGGGAGTGACACTTTCTTAAGGAAAGGTAGGGTTCACTACGGTTCTCACGGGATGGATAGCCTCATGACCCAAATAGGGTGTAGAGTCGATATGTCCATGGTTCTTTTTCCCCAAGCTCCATCAACTATGTTGCCACCATAGGATACTAGCTAGTGGATCCACCTAGATAGCTACGTTTATGTTAGGTTCTACTTTGGCCGGTAGACCACCTTCCATCGGTGTAAGGTTTCATGACACCGGATTCCACATTAGCTCATGTGGTCTATGTCGGTTAAGGCAAGGTTTCCCTAAACTAAAATGAATGAATAAGATATAGACTAATCGAAGTAACTTGAAAGGGTTGGCTATAGCTTAGGTAGGGGTATGGACTCTACTAAGCCTTGCACTAGTTGGACTTGATGGGAGCTTTGAGAGTTCAATATTATGTATGTAAAGTAGTGATGTAATGTAAATGACTATGTACATTGAATAACATGCTTATGAGTATAAGGTTGTAGCTTTTGATTAAAGAAGAATGTTTTCATGAAATGGAAGAGTATGTTAGGTAAGGTTGATTGCTAATTGTAGTCTTTATAGGTTACTTGATTAAGTAAGAGTTATGGGAATTTACTTGATCATTGCACTTGTGACTTTATGAAGGATATATTTAGTATGTTTTGCTTTACTATGTTTCACTCGTATACATGTTTTATAATGATGTTCTTAAATGTCCTTTTCTAAGTATATTTGATTGGTAATTGTATATGTGGTTCCATACTTAGTACGTGTGGAGTACTAACCCCATTTCTTTCCCTTTTCCCAAACATTTTAGGTTCGGGAGGTTGATCTTGTTTCGAATTGCTGGAAAGGAAGACTTGGATCTCTAACCATCCAAGTGGTAGGTCCTCATTCTCCCGAGGGCGTGGCCGATATCTTGATCTTATGTTACTTAGTTACTAAAATTTCGTATTGATCTATTACTCATTTGAGACGATGTTGTATATAGCCTATATGTGGCTTCTTATATTGATGTAGGGCTATGCCCAAGATTTATTATCTTGATAGATGGTTTATGAGATGAGACGGCTTTTATGACTATTATTTCTCTTTTATAAATGTGTGAAATAAAAGTAGAAGACTATGTAATCTTCCTATACGAACAAGTCTATGTATACTTGATATAAATATGACTATGTGTATGTAGAGGTCTATGTAAACCTCCGAGTAGTTATAGATAAAAAGTTTTAATTTCCTTCACATTTTTAATCGATGAATTCTATGATGGGTCTAAGAGGCTTGTCTTAGTCCTCTAAGAGGACGACGACGCCGGTTACGTCTGGGGGGTAAATCCGGATGTGACAAACTTGGTATCAGAGCATGAGGTTGAATATCCTTGATAATAACGTCTCTCTCAACCACGTTACATAGGTTTGTATTCATAATTGTGAAGCGCGCCACACTTATGAATAGAAACTTATTTGATGCTTAGGAATCACTCTCATTGTTGGAAATCCATATCGTGCCTCTAGAACGTACATCGTATATGTATTTGCCTAAACCTTGTGTTTTGGTTATAGGAGATGAATACTAGAAGGAATGCAACCAGAAGACTTGAGGAGGAGATTGCTGCTGCGGGAATCCCTCCACGTGGTGATCCAGCTCCTCCCCTTGAAGAGATTGCTGTGGATGATCAGGTTCCCGTTGATCCTCCACCTATGGAAGAGGCTCAGATGAGGGCTATTCTTGCTCAAATGGCTCAAGCCATGACTACTCAAGCTCAAGCCGCAACGGTGCAAGCCCAAGCCATGACTGCCCAAGCTTATAGGATTTGGCACCTAGAGTTCATGAGCAAACTATGGCTTCCCGACTTAGGGACTTCACCCGAATGAATCCTCCTATCTTCTACGGGTCTAAGGTTGATGAAGACCCTCAAGAATTCATTGATGAGATTCATAAGATTTTGTGTGCTATGGGGTTGTCTTCTAGTGAGAATACCGAGTTGGCCTCATACCAACTCAAGGAGGTGGCTCAAACATGGCATGTGCATGGAAAGGTAATAGGCCACTTCAAAGTGGTCCAGTGACTTGGGAGTTGTTCAAAAGGGCTTTCCTTGATCGGTTCTTCCCTAGAGAGATGAGAGAAACTAAGGTGGTGGAGTTCATCAATCTCCGCCAAGTAGAAATGAGTGTTCATGAGTACTCTTTGAAGTTCATTCAATTGGCTAAGTATGATCCTTCCTTGGTCTCCGATCCTAGAGACGAGATGAGTCGATTCGTGACAGGTGTGTTGGACGATTTGCAAGAAGAATGTCAATCGGCTATGCTTCATGATAACATGAATATTGGTCGTCTCATGGTGCATGCAAAAAGGGTTGAGGAGGCTAGAGCAAAAAGGAAGGATAAGGATAAGGATTCAAGAAGGGCAAGGTCTTTCGATAGTGGAACTACTAAAGATAGGTTTGGAATTCAAGACAAGCCTAGATTCAAGAAAAGGTTCTCAAATCAAGTTCCATCCAAATTTCCCAAGGCTAAGGATGGGAAGGTCCCTAGGCCAAGAGTTCAAAAAGGGAAAAGTGGGAACTCATCTATTGAGAATCCACCTTGCAAGGAATGTGGGAAGAAGCATTTAGGTGTTTGCCTCCTAGGTTCGGACAAGTGCTTTGGTTGTGGAAAGATTGGTCACAAAGTGCGGGATTGTCCAAATGCTAAAGGACAAGAGAGGGGTGGTCAGTCAAGTGGTTCTAGTGATGTTCCCAAAAAGAACCGCTTTTATGCTCTTCGTTCGAGAGATGACCAAGAGGCCTCTCCCGATGTGGTGACCAGTATGTTACAAATCTTTGCTATTGATGTTTATGCTTTGCTTGATCCGGGTGCTACTTTGTCTTTCGTTACTCCATTAGTAGCTAAAACGTTTGGTACTTTACCCGATGTTTTGCTTGAACCTATTTTGGTGTCTACTCCGGTGGGTGAGTCAGTGGTAGCAAAAAGAATCTATCGAAATTGTCCTATTTCTATGCCCCATAGAGTTTCTCATGTAGATCTAGTTGAACTAGACATGCTTGATTTTGACATTATTTTGGGTATGGATTGGTTACATGCTAGCTTCGCTTCCATTGATTGTAGAACTAGAGTTGTGAGGTTTAGTTTCCCTAATGAACCCGTTTTTGAGTGGAAATGTGGAAATTCTTTTCCAAGAGGTCATTTCATATCATGTCTAAAAGCGTGTAAAATGATCTCAAAGGGGTGTCTTTATCATATTGTGAGAGTCCAAGAAGTTGAATCCGAAATTCCTCCTATTGAGTCAGTCCCCGTGGTGAGTGAATTTACGGAGGTCTTTCCTGATGACCTTCCCGGCATTCCTCCCAAACGGGAAATCGATTTCGGTATTGATTTGCTACCGGAAACAAACCCTATCTCTATTCCTCCTTATAGAATGGCTCCGGCCGAGTTAAAGGAGTTGAAGGCACAACTTAAAGATTTGCTAGACAAGGGCTTTATAAGGCCTAGCATTTCTCCGTGGGGTGCTCCGGTTTTGTTCGTGAAAAAAAAGGATGGGTCTTTGAGAATGTGTATTGACTACCGCCAACTCAACAAGGTTACTGTCAAGAACAAGTATCCTCTTCCTCGGATTGATGATTTATTTGATCAACTCCAAGGAGCGAGTTACTTCTCCAAAATTGACTTGAGGTCAGGGTATCACCAACTTAGGGTGAGAAATGAAGATATTCCAAAGACGGCCTTTCGGACTCGATATGGGCATTATGAGTTCGTGGTTATGTCCTTTGGTCTCACAAATGCTCCGACGGTGTTCATGGACCTAATGAATAGGGTGTTTCGAAGTTACCTTGATGCATTCGTTATTGTATTTATCATGATATCTTGGTGTATTCGAAGAGTGAGGTTGATCACATGGGTCATCTAAGGGTGGTTTTGCAAACCCTTAAGGAGCATAAATTGTTCGCCAAGTATAGCAAGTGTGAGTTTTGGCTGAGGTCGGTAGCGTTTCTTGGGCACATCATCTCTAGTGAGGGAGTTGAGGTAGACCCAAGGAAAACTGATGCGGTAAGAAACTGGCCTAGACCCTTGACCCCAACTGACATTAGGAGTTTCTTGGGTCTAGCGGGCTATTATCGAAGGTTTGTAGAGGTTTTTCATCCATTGCATCTCCATTGACGTCATTGACTCAAAAGGGTAAAAAGTTTGAGTGGTCGGAGGCCTGCGAGAAGAGTTTCCAATTATTGAAAGATAGGCTTACTTCCGCTCCGGTGTTAACCTTACCGGAAGGTTCTAAGGGTTCGTTGTATATTGTGATGCATCCCGCATAGGTTTGGGGTGTGTGCTTATGCAAAATGGGAAGGTGATTGCCTATGCTTCACGGCAACTCAAGGTGCATGAGAAAAATTACCCTACCCATGACCTTGAGTTAGCGGCCGTGGTGTTCGCTTTGAAAATATGGAGACATTACTTGTATGGTGTTCATGTAGATGTTTTCACCGATCATAAGAGTCTGCAATATATGTTTACTCAAAAAGAGTTGAATCTCCGACAAAGAAGGTGGTTGGAATTGTTAAAAGATTATGATATGAGTGTCCTATATCATCCCGGCAAGGCCAATGTGGTGGCGGATGCTCTAAGCCGTATGACTATGGGTAGTGTGTCTCATCTAGGCGGAGACAAGAAAGATCTAGTGAAGGATGTTCATGTTTTGGCTAGATTAGGGGTGCGGTTGGAGAGTTCTCTAAATGGAGGTGCCACGGTTCATCATAGCTCTGAATCATCTTTGTGGTTGAGGTAAAGTCCAAACAACACCTTGATCAACTATTGATGGAGTTGAAGGAATCTGTTCTTGGTAAGATGAATGAGTCCTTCTCCTTAGGAGGAGATGGTGTGTTGAGGTACCAAGGGAGGTTATGTGTTCCTGATGTTGATGGATTGAGGGATCGGATCCTTGATGAAGCCCATGGATCCCACTATTCCATCCATCCGGGTTCTACTAAGATGTATCATGACCTTCGAGAAATATATTGGTAGGAAGGTTTGAAGAAGGACATAGCGGAATTTGTTGCTAAGTGTCCAAATTGCCAACAAGTAAAGGCGGAACATCAAAAGCCGGGTGGCTTACTACAAGAGATCCAAATTCCTACTTGGAAGTGGGAAGACATTAATATGGACTTTGTGGTAGGGTTGCCTCGGACTCAAAAGTCATATGATTCTATATGGATGATTGTTGATAGATTGACTAAGTCCGCTCATTTTATTCCCGTCAAATCTACGTATTCGGCGGAGGATTATGCGAAGATCTTCATAGATGAGATTGTGTGTCGCCATGGTATTCCGTTATCCATCATTTCGAATCGGGGTGCACAATTCACATCTAGGTTTTGGAAGTCTTTTCAAAAAGGTTTGGGTACTACAGTGAAATTGAGTACCGCTTTTCATCCTCAAACGGATGGTCAAGCGGAACGCACAATTCAAACTCTTGAAGATATGCTTAGAGCTTGCATTATTGATTTTAAAGGGAGTTGGGATAAGCACTTGCCGTTGGTGGAGTTTGCGTATAATAATAGTTTCCATTCGTCCATCTCCATGGCTCCCTATGAAGCCTTGTATGGTAGGAGGTGTAGGTCTCCTATAGGATGGTTTGAAGTTGGTGAATCATCGATCTTTGGTCCCGACCTGATTTATAGACTTTGGAGAATGTGCATATCATAAGGAATAGGTTGCAAACAGCCTTTAGTCGGCCAAAGTCCTATGCCGATAATAGGAGAAGAGATTTGGAGTTTGAAGAGGGTGACAAGGTGTATCTAAAAATCTCACCTATGAAAGGGGTGGTAAGATTTGGCAAGAAAGGGAAGTTGAGCCCTCGTTACGTGGGTCCTTATGAGATTTTGGAAAGAGTTGGTAAAGTTGCCTATCGCTTACAACTACCTAACGATTTAGCTTCGGTTCATCCGGTTTTCCATGTCTCGATGTTGAAGAAGTGTGTTGGGGATCCCGAGTCGATTCTCCCTATTGAAGGTCTTGGAGTCAAGGATAACCTCTCTTATGAGGAGGTTCCTATCCAAATCCTTGATAGCAAGTGAAAAGGTTGAGGAACAAGGAGGTGGTTTCCGTGAAAGTGTTATTGAAGAACCACCTAGTTGAGGGTGCAACATGGGAGGCGGAAGCCGACATGAAAACCCGCTATCCTCATCTTTTTGATGATTAAGGTTAGTTATTCTTTCTAATGATATAATTATGCTAGTTATTGAGAATCCTTGATGTTTTGGTGAATTTTTTCAAACAAATCTTAGTTTTTGAGACTTCACAATGAAGTCACTGTAAGGTGACCTTAAATAAATTTGAAATTTTTTTGCTTTTGCATATTTGAGTCAAGTCGTGTATTGTGATATAGTGAATCCTTGTGGATGTTATATTAAGCATATTGATAAGATGAACTTTGTGCTAATCGACTTGTGTATCAAATGATTGAGCTCATGTGTGTTGTGAGTAGAAAGTGTTTCATGAGGAAACTTTGAGCTTAGGTATGATAAATTGATGTTTTGAAGTGTTTTATTGAAATGATTGATTCATGTTAACTGAATATTGTGAATTGGTTGAGCTGCTAGTCTTGAGTCTATTCCCTCTTTTAAAGAGTGTTTAGTGTCATTCGGGGACGAATGTTCCTAAGGGGGGATAATGTAACATTTCGAAATCCCAAAGTCATGTGATAAGACTTAAACAGGCTCCTTAAGGTCTAAACCATTGTTCCTAGCCAAATTAGGCGTATATGGAGTCGTTGAAGTGTTTTGGAACCAAAACGTTCATATCGTCCGGTAAGTTGGTTCACAAGAGGGCTAGAGTGTCCTTTTAGTTTAACCAAGTTAAAGAGTCGGAATTTAGTAAAAGTTTGTAACAATAGGTGTAACACATAGTATGGGATGGTTTCATGTTGAAAAGACAGGGTACGACTCCCCGAGGACCAACCAAGGGACCCTCGAGGAGGACCCTTGAACAGTAGGTCATGACGTACCCCATGACGGGGCATCACAGGCGCAACGGGGCGTCGAAGCCACCGTCGTGCCAGCCTTAGTTTCTGGGAAAAACCTCCGCCTGCACAGTCTCTGACCAACGTGACGGATGTGCAGGACGGAGGGGGGCTGTCCGTCACGCCCACGACGGCCCGTCGTCGGGGAGCCGTCGGGAGGGCTGTAATATTTTCAGAAGCTAGTTTAAGTTTGATTAATTCATTAAAGTGTCTTAGGGGTAATTAGGGGTTTAAGGGAGACTAATTAAGTGACTTAAGACCCACTATAAATACCAACCTTCATTAACCTAATCACAATTCTCCAAACAAAACTCTCTTCCTTCTCTCTACTTTCTCTCTCTATTTGGAAGACTCCATTGGAGAACAACTTGGGGAGATCATTGGGGGCTGATTTAGCACGAAATTGACCATCAAAACGTCATCAAATCTTAAGGTATGGGATCTAATTCACCTTTGAGATTCTTTCCTCAAAGGGCTCCTTCAAAGTTTTCCAAAAGTTGAGTTTCATATGGGTTTCATCCAATTTCGAGTTTGTTGTTATGAATTGAGTTGTTTATGTATTCTTTGGGTTATAGTGAATAGATTATCATGTATTGCAACTTGATTATGATGAATTGATGTAGTTTGATCTAGATTGTGGGTGATGACCCTAACCCTTAACCCTTGATATTGGGATTGATATGAATTTGGTTGAATTGATGTAATTGATCTAATTATTGTTTAAATCATCTTTAATGGTTGTTATTGCATTGATCATGAGTATATTGTAATGAATGGAAGTTCTTCATGCCTATTTCTTGAGTATTGAATCTAGGGTAAGATGATAGACTTAGATATCATGTCATCAAGCTTTGATTTAGTATTGCATCGTGGTATAGTGCTTCTCTTAAATTAGTTTTATGTCGGTTATTGATTTACATTGGGATGATGACCCGAATTGGGTTATTCTATGGGTTGATGGTAAGGCCCTTATTGGTTGAACTATGGAGAAGTATTGGTAAGTCTTGATTATCCTAATCCTTACTTCAAATTGTGAGTTATTTGTCACCAAGTAATAATGTGTGTTGAAGTATACCTTGTTTAAGGTGATAGGTTGATATGATGATTGAATTGGAATGCTTTAGGTTGGTTGTGAGGTTGCCTAGGAGTACATGATATAGGAAGTTGTTATGTAAAGATGTGCCCTATTGTGATGCGATGTGCATGGGCTAACTTCACCTATTTGAGTTGTTAATGAAAGGACCATTTCTCATACAATTCTTATTGAGCTTTGATGAACGAATGTATATGAGGGCTAGGCCTATATATATATATATATATATATATATATATGATTATGATAAGAGTAAAGGCTTTTCAATAAAAAGGGACCTAGCTTAGCACCGAGTGGGCTTGTATGTGAGGGAGTGACACTTTCTTAAGGAAAGGTAGGGTTCACTACGGTTCTCACGGGATGGATAGCCTCATGACCCAAATAGGGTGTAGAGTCGATATGTCCATGGTTCTTTTTCCCCAAGCTCCATCAACTATGTTGCCACCATAGGATACTAGCTAGTGGATCCACCTAGATAGCTACGTTTATGTTAGGTTCTACTTTGGCCGGTAGACCACCTTCCATCGGTGTAAGGTTTCATGACACCGGATTCCACATTAGCTCATGTGGTCTATGTCGGTTAAGGCAAGGTTTCCCTAAACTAAAATGAATGAATAAGATGTAGACTAATCGAAGTAACTTGAAAGGGTTTGGCTATAGCTTAGGTAGGGGTATGGGACACTACCTAAGCCTTGCACTAGTTAGCCTTGATGGGGGCTTTGAGAGGTCAATATTATGTATGTAAAGTAGTGATGTAATGCAAATGACTTTGTACATTGAATAACATGCTTATGAGTATAAGGTTGTTCCTTTTGATTAAACAAGAATGTTTTCATGAAATGGAAGAGTATGTTAGGTAAGGTTGATTGCTAATTGTAGTCTTGATAGGTTACTTGATTAAGTAAGAATTATGGGAATTTACTTGATCATTGCACTTGTGACTTTATGAAGTATATATTTAGTATGTTTTGTTTTACTATGTTTCACTCGTATACATGTTTTATAATGATGTTCTTAAATGTCCTTTTCTAAGTATATTTGATTGGTAATTGTATATGTGGTTCCATACTTAGTACATGTGGAGTACTAACCCCATTTCTTTCCCTTTTCCCAAACATTTTAGGTTCGGGTCGTTGATCTTGCTTCGAATTGCTGGAAAGGAAGACTTGGATCTCTAACCATCCAAGTAGTAGGTCCTCATTCTCCGAGGGCGTGGCCGACATCTTGATCTTATGTTACTTAGTTACTAAAATTTCGTATTGACTCTATTACTCATTTGAGACGATGTTGTATATAGCCTATATGTGGCTTCTTATATTGATGTAGGGCTATGCCCAAGATTTATTGTCTTGATAGATGGTTTATGAGATGAGACGGCTTTTATGACTATTATTTCTCTTTTATAAATGTGTGAAATAAAAGTAGAAGACTATGTAATCTTCCTATACGAACAAGTCTATGTATACTTGATATAAATATGACTATGTGTATGTAGAGGTCTATGTAAACCTCCGAGTAGTTATAGATAAAAAGTTTTAATTTCCTTCACATTTTTAATCGATGAATTCTATGATGGGTCTAAGAGGCTTGTCTTAGTCCTCTAAGAGGACGACGACGCCGGTTACGTCTGGGGGTAAATCCGGATGTGATAAACTTGGTATCAGAGCATGAGGTTGAATATCCTTGATAATAACGTCTCTCTCAACCACGTTACATAGGTTTGTATTCATAATTGTGAAGCGCGCCACACTTATGAATAGAAACTTATTTGATGCTTAGGAATGACTCTCATTGTTGGAAATCCATATCGTGCCTCTAGAACGTACATCGTATATGTATTTGCCTAAACCTTGTGTTTTGGTTATAGGAGATGAATACTAGAAGGAATGCAGCCAGAAGACTTGAGGAGGAGATTGCTGCTGCGGGAATCCCTCCCCGTGGTGATCCAGCTCCTCCCTTGAAGAGATTGCTGTTGATGATCAGGTTCCCGTTGATCCTCCACCTATGGAAGAGGCTCAGATGAGGGCTATTCTTGCTCAAATGGCTCAAGCCATGACTACTCAAGCTCAAGCCGCAACGGTGCAAGCCCAAGCCATGACTGCCCAAGCTAATAGGGATTTGGCACCTAGAGTTCATGAGCAAACTATGGCTTCCCGACTTAGGGACTTCACCCGAATGAATCCTCCTATCTTCTACGGGTCTAAGGTTGATGAAGACCCTCAAGAATTCATTGATGAGGTTTATAAGATTTTGTGTGCTATGGGGTTGTCTTCTAGTGAGAATGCCGAGTTGGCCTCATACCAACTCAAGGATGTGGCTCAACATGGCATGTGCAATGGAAAGGTAATAGGCCACTTCAAAGTGGGCCAGTGACTTGGGAGTTGTTCAAAAGGGCTTTCCTTGATCGGTTCTTCCCTAGAGAGATGAGAGAAACTAAGGTGGTGGAGTTCATCAATCTCCGCCAAGGAGAAATGAGTGTTCATGAGTACTCTTTGAAGTTCATTCAATTGGCTAAGTATGCTCCTTCCTTGGTCTCCGATCCTAGAGACGAGATGAGTCGATTCGTGACAGGTGTGTCGGACGATTTGCAAGAAGAATGTCAATCGGCTATGCTTCATGATAACATGAATATTGGTCATCTCATGGTGCATGCAAAAAGGGTTGAGGAGGCTAGAGCAAAAAGGAAGGATAAGGATAAGGATTCAAGAAGGGCAAGGTCTTTCGAGAGTGGGACTACTAAAGATAGGTTTGGAATTCAAGACAAGCCTAGATTCAAGAAAAGGTTCTCAAATCAAGTTCCATCCAAATTTCTCAAGGCTAAGGATGGGAAGGTCCCTAGGCCAAGAGTTCAAAAAGGGAAAAGTGGGAACTCGTCTATGAGAATCCACCTTGCAAGGAATGTGGGAAGAAGCATTTAGGTGTTTGCCTCCTAGGTTCGGACAAGTTCTTTGGTTGTGGAAAGATTGGTCACAAAGTGCGGGATTGTCCAAATGCTAAAGGACAAGAGAGGGGTGGTCAGTCAAGTGGTTCTAGTGATGTTCCCAAAAAGAACCGCTTTTATGCTCTTCGTTCGAGAGATGACCAAGAGGCCTCTCCCGATGTGGTGACCGGTATGTTACAAATCTTTGCTATTGATGTGTATGCTTTGCTTGATCCGGGTGCTACTTTGTCTTTCGTTACTCCCTTAGTAGCTAAAAAGTTTGGTACTTTACCCGATGTTTTGCTTGAACCTATTTTGGTGTCTACTCCGGTGGGTGAGTCAGTGGTAGCAAAAAGAGTCTATCGAAATTGTCCTATTTCTATGCCCCATAGAGTTTCTCATGTAGATCTAGTTGAACTAGACATGCTTGATTTTGACATTATTTTGGGTATGGATTGGTTACATGCTAGCTTCGCTTCCATTGATTGTAGAACTAGAGTTGTGAGGTTTAGTTTCCCAAATGAACCCGTTTTTGAGTGGAAGGTGGAAATTCTTTTCCAAGAGGTCGTTTCATATCATGTCTAAAAGCGTGTAAAATGATCTCAAAGGGGTGTCTTTATCATATTGTGAGAGTCCAAGAAGTTGATTCCGAAGTTCCTCCTATTGAGTCAGTCCCCGTGGTGAGTGAATTTACGGAGGTCTTTCCTGATGACCTTCCCGGCATTCCTCCCGAACGGGAAATCAATTTCGGTATTGATTTGCTACCGGAAACAAACCCTATCTCTATTCCTCCTTATAGAATGGCTCCGGCCGAGTTAAAGGAGTTGAAGGCACAACTTAAAGATTTGCTAGACAAGGGCTTTATAAGGCCTAGCATTTCTCCGTGGGGTGCTCCGGTTTTGTTCGTGAAAAAGAAGGATGGGTCCTTGAGAATGTGTATTGACTACCGCCAACTCAACAAGGTTACTGTCAAGAACAAGTATCCTCTTCCTCGGATTGATGATTTATTTGATCAACTCCAAGGAGCGAGTTACTTCTCCAAAATTGACTTGAGGTCAGGGTATCACCAGCTTAGGGTGAGAAATGAAGATATTCCAAAGACGGCCTTTCGGACTCGGTATGGGCATTATGAGTTCGTGGTTATGTCCTTTGGTCTCACAAATGCTCCGGCGGCGTTCATGGACCTAATGAATAGGGTGTTTCGAAGTTACCTTGATGCATTCGTTATTGTATTTATCCATGATATCTTGGTGTATTCGAAGAGTGAGGTTGATCACATGGGTCATCTAAGGGTGGTTTTGCAAACCCTTAAGGAGCATAAATTGTTCGCCAAGTATAGCAAGTGTGAGTTTTGGCTGAGGTCGGTAGCGTTTCTTGGGCACATCATCTCTAGTGAGGGAGTTGAGGTAGACCCAAGGAAAACTGATGCGGTAAGAAACTGGCCTAGACCCTTGACCCCAACTGACATTAGGAGTTTCTTGGGTCTAGCGGGCTATTATCGAAGGTTTGTAGATGGTTTTTCATCCATTGCATCTCCATTGACGTCATTGACTCAAAAGGGTAAAAAGTTTGAGTGGTCGGAGGCCTGCGAGAAGAGTTTCCAATTATTGAAAGATAGGCTTACTTCCGCTCCGGTGTTAACCTTACGGGAAGGTTCTAAGGGGTTCGTTGTGTATTGTGATGCATCCCGCATAGGTTTGGGGTGTGTGCTTATGCAAAATGGGAAGGTGATTGCCTATGCTTCACGGCAACTCAAGGTGCATGAGAAAAATTACCCTACCCATGACCTTGAGTTAGCGGCCGTGGTGTTCGCTTTGAAAATATGGAGACATTACTTGTATGGTGTTCATGTAGATGTTTTCACCGATCATAAGAGTCTGCAATATATGTTTACTCAAAAAGAGTTGAATCTCCGACAAAGAAGGTGGTTGGAATTGTTAAAAGATTATGATATGAGTGTCCTATATCATCCCGGCAAGGCCAATGTGGTGGCGGATGCTCTAAGCCGTATGACTATGGGTAGTGTGTCTCATCTAGGCGGAGACAAGAAAGATCTAGTGAAGGATGTTCATGTTTGGCTAGATTAGGGGTGCGGTTGGAGAGTTCTCTAAATGGAGGTGCCACGGTTCATCATAGCTCTGAATCATCTTTGGTGGTTGAGGTAAAGTCCAAACAACACCTTGATCAACTATTGATGGAGTTGAAGGAATCTGTTCTTGGTAAGATGAATGAGTCCTTCTCCTTAGGAGGAGATGGTGTGTTGAGGTACCAAGGGAGGTTATGTGTTCCTGATGTTGATGGATTGAGGGATCGGATCCTTGATGAAGCCCATGGATCCCACTATTCCATCCATCCGGGTTCTACTAAGATGTATCATGACCTTCGAGAAATATATTGGTGGGAAGGTTTGAAGAAGGACATAGCGGAATTTGTTGCTAAGTGTCCAAATTGCCAACAAGTGAAGGCGGAACATCAAAAGCCGGGTGACTTACTATAAGAGATCCAAATTCCTACTTGGAAGTGGGAAGACATTAATATGGACTTTGTGGTAGGATTGCCTCGGACTCAAAAGTCATATGATTCTATATGGGTGATTGTTGATAGATTGACTAAGTCCGCTCATTTTATTCCCGTCAAATCTACGTATTCGGCGGAGGATTATGCGAAGATCTTCATAGATGAGATTGTGTGTCGCCATGGTATTCCGTTATCCATCATTTCGGATCGGGGTGCACAATTCACATCTAGGTTTTGGAAGTCTTTTCAAAAAGGTTTGGGTACTAAAGTGAAATTGAGTACCGCTTTTCATCCTCAAACGGATGGTCAAGCGGAACGCACCATTCAAACTCTTGAATATATGCTTAGAGCTTGCGTTATTGATTTTAAAGGGAGTTGGGATAAGCACTTGCCGTTGGTGGAGTTTGCGTATAATAATAGTTTCCATTCGTCCATCTCCATGGCTCCCTATGAAGCCTTGTATGGTAGGAGGTGTAGGTCTCCTATAGGATGGTTTGAAGTTGGTGAATCATCGATCTTTGGTCCCGACCTGATTTATAGGACTTTGGAGAATGTGCATATCATAAGGAATAGGTTGCAAACAGCCTATAGTCGGCAAAAGTCCTATGCCGATAATAGGAGAAGAGATTTGGAGTTTGAAGAGGGTGACAAGGTGTATCTAAAAATTTCACCTATGAAAGGGGTGGTAAGATTTGACAAGAAAGGGAAGTTGAGCCCTCGTTACGTGGGTCCTTATGAGATTTTTGAAAGAGTTGGTAAAGTTGCCTATCGCTTACAACTACCTAACGATTTAGCTTCGGTTCATCCGGTTTTCCATGTCTCGATGTTGAAGAAGTGTGTTGGGGATCCCGAGTCAATTTTCCCTATTGAAGGTCTTGGAGTCAAGGATAACCTCTCTTATGAGGAGGTTCCTATCCAAATCCTTGATAGGCAAGTGAAAAGGTTGAGGAACAAGGAGGTGGTTTCCGTGAAAGTGTTATGGAAGAACCACCTAGTTGAGGGTGCAACATGGGAGGCGGAAGCCGACATGAAAACCCGCTATCCTCATCTTTTTCATGATTAAGGTTAGTTATTCTTTCTAATGATATAATTATGCTAGTTATTGTGAATCCTTGATGTTTTGGTGAATTTCTTCAAAAATCTTAGTTTTTGAGACTTCACAATGAAGTCACTGTAAGGTGACCTTAAATAAATTTGAAATTTGTTTTGCTTTTTGCATATTTGAGTCAAGTCGTGTATTGTGATATAGTGAGTCCTTGTGGATGTTATATTAAGCATATTGATAAGATGAACTTTGTGCTAATCGACTTGTGTATCAAATGATTGAGCTCATGTGTGTTGTGAGTGGAAAGTGTTTCATGAGGAAACTTTGAGCTTAGGTATTATAAATTGATGTTTTGTAGTGTTTTATTGAAATGATATGATTCATGTTAACTGAATATTGTGAATTGGTTGAGCTGCTAGTCTTGAGTCTATTCCCTCTTTTAAAGAGTGTTTAGTGTCATTCGGGGACGAATGTTCCTAAGGGGGGGATAATGTAACATTTCGAAATCCCAAAGTCATGTGATAAGACTTAAACAGGCTCCTTAAGGTCTAAACCATTGTTCCTAGCCAAATTAGGCGTATATGGAGTCGTTGAAGTGTTTTGGAACCAAAACGTTCATATCGTCCGGTAAGTTGGTTCACAAGAGGGCTAGAGTGTCCTTTTAGTTTAACCAAGTTAAAGAGTAGGAATTTAGTAAAAGTTTGTAACAATAGGTGTAACACATAGTGTGGGATGGTTTCATGTTGGAAAAGTCAGGGTACGACTCCCCGAGGACCAACCAAGGCCCTCGAGGAGGACCCTTGAACAGTAGGCCACGACGTACCCCATGACGGGGCGTCACAGGCGCACGGGGCGTCGAGGCCACCGTCGTGCCAGCCTTAGTTTCTGGGAAAAACCTCGCCTGCACAGTCTCTGACCAACGTGACGGACGTGCAGGACGGAGGGGGGCTTCCGTCACGCCCACGACGGCCCGTCGTCGGGGAGCCGTCGGGAGGGCCTGTAATTTTCAGAAGCTAGTTTAAGTTTGATTAATTCATTAAAGTGTCTTAGGGGTAATTAGGGGTTTAAGGGAGACTAATTAAGTGACTTAAGACCCCACTATAAATACCAACCTTCATTAACCTAATCACAATTCTCCAAAAAAACTCTCTTCCTTCTCTCTACTTTCTCTCTCTATTGGAAGACTCCATTGGAGAACAACTTGGGGAGATCATTGGGGGCTGATTTAGCACGAAATTGACCATCAAAATGTCATCAAATCTTAAGGTATGGGATCTAATTCACCTTTGAGATTCTTTCCTCAAAGGGCTCCTTCAAAGGTTTTCCAAAAGTTGAGTTTCATATGGGTTTCATCCAATTTCGAGTTTGTTGTTATGAATTGAGTTGTTTATGTATTCTTTGGGTTATAGTGAATAGATTATTATGTATTTCAACTTGATTATGATGAATTGATGTAGTTTGATCTAGATTGTGGGTGATGACCCTAACCCTTAACCCTTGATATTGGGATTGATATGAATTTGGTTGAATTGATGTAATTGATCTAATTATTGTTTAAATCATCTTTAATGGTTGTTATTGCATTGATCATGAGTATATTGTAATGAATGGAAGTTCTTCATGCCTATTTCTTGAGTATTGAATCTAGGGTAAGATGATAGACTTAGATATCATGTCATCAAGCTTTGATTTAGTATTGCATCGTGGTATAGTGCTTCTCTTAAATTAGTTTTATGTTGGTTATTGATTTACATTGGGATGATGACCCGAATTGGGTTATTCTATGGGTTGATGGTAAGGCCCTTATTGGTTGAACTATGGAGAAGTATTGGTAAGTCTTGATTATCCTAATCCTTACTTCAAATTGTGATTATTTGTCATCAAGTATAATGTGTGTTGAAGTATACCTTGTTTAAGGTGATAGGTTGATATGATGATTGAATTGGAATGCTTTAGGTTGGTTGTGAGGTTGCCTAGGAGTTCATGATATAGAAAGTTGTTATGTAAAGATGTGCTCTATTGTTATGCGATGTGCATGGGCTAACTTCACCTATTTGAGTTGTTAATGAAAGGATCATTTCTCATACAATTCTTATTGAGCTTTGATGAACGAATGTATATGAGGGCTAGGCCTTATGATATATATATATATATATATATATATATATATATATATATATATTATGATAAGAGTAAAGGCTTTTCAATAAAAAGGGACCTAGCTTAGCACCGAGTGGGCTTGTATGTGAGGGAGTGACACTTTCTTAAGGAAAGGTAGGGTTCACTACGGTTCTCACGGGATGGATAGCCTCATGACCCAAATAGGGTGTAGAGTCGATATGTCCATGGTTCTTTTTCCCCAAGATCCATCAACTATGTTGCCACCATAGGATACTAGCTAGTGGATCCACCTAGATAGCTACGTTTATGTTAGGTTCTACTTTGGCCGGTAGACCACCTTCCATCGGTGTAAGGTTTCATGACACCGGATTCCACATTAGCTCATGTGGTCTATGTCGGTTAAGGCAAGGTTTCCCTAAACTAAAATGAATGAATAAGATATAGACTAATCGAAGTAACTTGAAAGGGTTTGGCTATAGCTTAGGTAGGGGTATGGGACTCTACTAAGCCTTGCACTAGTTGGCCTTGATGGGAGCTTTGAGAGGTCAATATTATGTATGTAAAGTAGTGATGTAATGTAAATGACTATGTACATTGAATAACATGCTTATGAGTATAAGGTTGTTGCTTTTGATTAAAGAAGAATGTTTTCATGAAATGAAAGAGTATGTTAGGTAAGGTTAATTGCGAATTGTAGTCTTGATAGGTTACTTGATTAAGTAAGAGTTATGGGAATTTACTTGATCATTGCACTTGTGACTTTATGAAGGATATATTTAGTATGTTTTGCTTTACTATGTTTCACTCGTATACATGTTTTATAATGATGTTCTTAAATGTCCTTTTCTAAGTATATTTGATTGGTAATTGTATATGTGGTTCCATACTTAGTACATGTGGAGTACTAACCCCATTTCTTTCCCTTTTCCCAAACATTTTAGGTTCGGGTCGTTGATCTTGCTCGAATTGCTGGAAAGGAAGACTTGGATCTCTAACCATCCAAGTGGTAGGTCCTCATTCTCCCTAGGGCGTGGCCGACATCTTGATCTTATGTTACTTAGTTACTAAAATTTCGTATTGATTCTATTACTCATTTGAGACGATGTTGTATATAGCCTATATGTGGCTTCTTTTATTGATGTAGGGCTATGCCCAAGATTTATTGACTTGATAGATGGTTTATGAGATGAGACGGCTTTTATGACTATTATTTCTCTTATTATAAATGTGTGAAATAAAGGTAGAAGACTATGTAATCTTCCTATACGAACAAGTCTATGTATACTTGATATAAATATGACTATGTGTATGTAGAGGTCTATGTAAACCTCCGAGTAGTTATAGATAAAAAGTTTTAAATTTCTTCACATTTTTAATCGATGAATGCTATGATGGGGCTAAGAGGCTTGTCTTAGTCCTCTAAGAGGACGACGACGCCGGTTACGTCTGGGGGGTAAACCCGGATGTGACAATTCCGACCCATTTTCAAGGTCAAAATAGCCCCAAAGCGCGCATACCCCATTTCGACGATTTTTCGTGTGCTATGCACACCATTTTATGGGTGATCCGGATCCCGATGTCAAAAGTGCCAAATGTTTTTGTGGACGTCTATCAAGACCTTGTCTATGAATCCGGTTGGCCCTCACGGCCATTCCGACCCATTTTCAAGGTCAAAATAGCCCCGAAACACGCATACCCCCATTTCGACGATTTTTCATGTGCTATAGCACACCAATTTTTGGGTGATCCGGATCCCGACGTCAAAAGTGCCAAAAAATTTTGTGGACATCCCTCAAGACCTTGGCTATGCATCCGGTTGGCCCTCACGGCCATTCCGGCCCATTTTCAAGGTCAAAACAGCCCTGAAGCGCGCATACCCCCTTTTCGACGATTTTTCGTGTGCTATAGCACACCATTTTTTGGGTGATCCGGATCGCGATGTCAAAAGTGCCAAACATTTTTTGTGGACGTCCGTCAAGACATTGGCTATGCATCCGGTTGTCCCTAACGGCCATTCCGACCCATTTTCAAGGTCAAAATACCCACGAAGCTCGCATACCCCCGATTTTTCGTGTGTTATAGCACAACATTTTTTGGGTGACCGAGTTTGGCCTCATACCAACTCAAGGAGGTGGCTCAAACATGGCATGTGCAATGAAAGGTAATAGGCCATTCAAA
Organism: Solanum lycopersicoides; assembly: GCA_022817965.1. Taxonomy (NCBI): domain Eukaryota; kingdom Viridiplantae; phylum Streptophyta; class Magnoliopsida; order Solanales; family Solanaceae; genus Solanum; species Solanum lycopersicoides. Next base: position 22,804 of record JAJJBR010000921.1, read on the forward strand.
GTGGTCCAGTGACTTGGAGTTGTTCAAAAAGGGCTTTCCTTGATCGGTTCTTCCTAGAGAGATGAGAGAACTAAGGTGGTGGAGTTCATCAATCTCCGCCAAGTAGAAATGAGTGTTCATGATTACTTTTTGAAGTTCATTCAATTGGCTAGATGCATCCTTCCTTGGTCTCCGATCCTAGAGACGAGATGAGTCGATTCGTGACAGGTGTGTTGGACGATTTGCAAGAAGAATGTCAATCGGCTATGCTTCATGATAACATGAATATTGGTCGTCTCATGGTGCATGCAAAAAGGTTGAGGAGGCTAGAGCAAAAAGGAAGGATAAGGTAAGGATTCAAGAAGGGCAAGGTCTTTCGATAGTGGAACTACTAAAAATAGGTTTGGAATTCAAGACAAGCCTAGATTCAAGAAAAGGTTCTCAAATCAAGTTCCATCCAAATTTCCCAAGGCTAAGGATGGGAAGTCCTAGGCCAAGAGTTCAAGGGGAAAAGTGGGAACTCATCTATTGAGAATCCACCTGCAAGGAATGTGGGAAGAAGCATTTAGGTGTTTGGCCTCCTAGGTTCGGACAGGTGCTTTGGTGTGTGGAAAGATTGGTCACAAAGTGCGGGATTGTCCAAATGCTAAAGGACAAGAGAGGGGTGGTCAGTCAAGTGGTTCTAGTGATGTTCCCAAAAAGAACCGCTTCTATGCTCTTCGTTCGAGAGATGACCAAGAGGCCTCTCCCGATGTGGTGACCGGTATGTTACAAATCTTTGCTATTGATTTTATGCTTTGCTTGATCGGGTGATACTGTTGTTTCGTTACTCCATTAGTAGCTAAAACGTTTGGTACTTTACCGGATGTTTTGCTTGAACCTATTTTGGTGTCTACTCCGGTGGTGAGTCAGTGGTAGCAAAAAGAATCTATCGAAAATTGTCCTATTTCTATGCCCATAGAGTTTCTCATTGTAGATCTAGTTGAACTAGACATGCTTGATTTTGACATTATTTTGGGTATGGATTGTTTACATGCTAGCTTCGCTTCCATTGATTGTAGAACTAGAGTTGTGAGGTTTAGTTTCCCTAATGAACCCGTTTTTGAGTGGAAATGTGGAAATTCTTTCCAAGAGGTCATTTCATATCATGGTCTAAAAGGTTGTAAAATGATCTCAAAGGGGTGTCTTTATCATATTGTGAGAGTCCAAGAAGTTGAATCCCGAAATTCCTCCTATTGAGTCAGTCCCCGTGGTGAGTGAATTTACGGAGGTCTTTCTGATGACCTTCCCGGCATTCCTCCAAATGGGAAATCGATTTCGGTATTGATTTGCTACCGAAAACAAACCCTATCTCTATTCCTCCTTATAGAATGGCTCCGGCCGAGTTAAAGGAGTTGAAGGCACAATAAAGATTTGCTAGACAAGGGCTTTATAAGGCCTAGCATTTCCGTGGGGTCTCCGGTTTTGTTCGTGAAAAAAAGGATGGGTCTTGGAGAATGTGTATTGACTACCGCCAACTCAACAATGTTACTGTCAAGAACAAGTATCCTCTTCCTCGGATTGATGATTATTTGATCAACTACAAGGAGCGAGTTACTTCTCCAAAATTGACTTGAGGTCAGGGTATCCACACTTAGGGTGAGAAATGAAAGATATTCCAAAGACGGCCTTTCGGACTCGATATGGGCATTATGAGTTCGTGGTTATGTCCTTTGGTCTCACAAATGCTCCGACGGTGTTCATGGACCTAATGAATAGGGTGTTTCGAAGTTACCTTGATGCATTCGTTATTGTATTTATCCATGATATCTTGGTGTATTCGAAGAGTGAGTTTGATCACATGGGTCATCTAAGGGTGGTTTTGCAAACCCTTAAGGAGCATAAATTGTTCGCCAAGTATAGCAAGTGTGAGTTTTGGCTGAGGTCGGTAGCGTTTCTTGGCACATCATCTCTAGTGAGGGAGTTGAGGTAGACCAAGGAAAACTGATGCGGTAAGAAACTGGCCTAGACCTTGACCCAACTGACATTAGGAGTTTCTTGGGTCTAGCGGGCTATTATAAGGTTTGTAGATGTTTTTCATCCATTGCATCTCCATTGACGTCATTGACTCAAAAGGGTAAAAAGTTTGAGTGGTCGGAGGCCTGCGAGAAGAGTTTCCAATATTGAAAGATTAGGCTTACTTCCGCTCCAGTGTTAACCTTACCGGAAGGTTCTAAGGGTTCGTTTGTATATTGTGATGCATCCCGCATAGGTTTGGGGTGTGTGCTTATGAAAAATGGGAAGGTGATTGGCCTATGCTTCACGGCAACTCAAGGTGCATGAGAAAAATTACCCTACCCATGACTTGAGTTAGCGGCCGTGGTGTTCGCTTTGAAAATATGGAGACATTACTTGTATGGTGTTCATGTAGATGTTTTCACCGATCATAAGAGTCTGCAATATATGTTTACTCAAAAAGAGTTGAATCTCCGACAAAGAAGGTGGTTGTATATTGTTAAAAGATTATGATATGAGTGTCCTATATCATCCCGCAAGGCCAATGTGGTGGGCGATGCTCTAAGCCGTATGACTATGGGTAGTGGTGTCTCATCTAGGCGGAGACAAGAAAGATCTAGTGAAGGATGTTCATGTTTTGGCTAGATTAGGGGTGCTGTTGGAGATTTCTCTAAATGGAGGTGTCACAGGTTCATCATAGCTCTGAATCATCTTTGATGTTTGAGGTAAAGTCCAACCAACACCTTGATCAACTATTGATGGAGTTGAAGGAATCTGTTCTTGGTAAGATGAATGAGTCCTTCTCCTTAGGAAGGAGATGGTGTGTTGAGGTACCAAGGGAGGTTATGTGTTCCTGATGTTGATGGACTGAGGATCGGATCCTTGATGAAGCCCATGGATCCCACTATTCCATCCATCCGGGTTCTACTAAGATGTATCATGACCTTCGAGAAATATATTGTGGGAAGGTTTGAAGAAGGACATAGCGGAATTTGTTGCTACGGTGTCCAAATTGCCAACAAGTGAAAGCGAACATCAAGCCGGGTGGCTTACTAACAAGAGATCCAAATTCCTACTTGGAAGTGGGAAGACATTAATATGGACTTTGTGGTAGGGTTGCCTCGGACTCAAAAGTCATATGATTCTATATGGGTGATTGTTGATAGATTGACTAAGTCCGCTCATTTTATTCCCGTCAAATCTACGTATTCGGCGGAGGATTATGCGAAGATCTTCATAGATGAGATTGTGTGTCGCCATGGTATTTCGTTATCCATCATTTCGGATCGGGGTGCACAATTCACATCTAGGTTTTGGAAGTCTTTTCAAAAAGGTTTGGGTACTAAAGTGAAATTGAGTACCGCTTTTCATCCTCAAACGGATGGTCAAGCGGAACGCACCATTCAAACTCTTGAATATATGCTTAGAGCTTGCGTATTGATTTTAAAGGAGTTGGATAAGCACTTGCCGTTGGTGGAGTTTGCGTATAATAATAGTTTCCATTCGTCCATCTCCATGGCTCCCTATGAAGCCTTGTATGGTAGGAGGTGTAGGTCTCCTATAGGATGGTTTGAAGTTGGTGAATCATCGATCTTTGGTCCCGATCTGATTATAGTACTTTGGAGAATGTGCATGTCATAAGGAATAGGTTGCAAACAGCCTATAGTAGGCAAAATCCTATGCCGATAATAGGAGAAGAGATTGGAGTTTGAAGAGGGTGACAAGGTGTATCTAAAAATCTCACTATGAAAGAGGTGGTAATTTGGCAAAGAAGGGAAGTTGAGCCCTCGTTATGTGGGTCCTTATGAGATTTTGGAAAGAGTTGGTTAAGTTTCTACGCTTACAACTACCTAACGATTTAGCTTCGGTTCATCCAGTTTTCCATGTCTCGATGTTGAAGAAGTGTGTTGGGATCCCGAGTCAATTCTCCCTATTGAAGGTTTGGAGTCAAGGATAACCTCTCTTATGAGGAGGTTCCTATCCAAATCCTTTATAGGCAAGTGAAAAGGTGAGGAACAAGAGGTGGTTTTCGTGAAAGTGTTATGGAAGAACCACCTAGTTGAGGGGCAACATGGGAGGCGAAAGCCGACATGAAAACCCGATATCCTCATCTTTTGATGATTAAAGTTAGTTATTCTTTCTAATGATATAATTATGCTAGTTATTGTGAATCCTTGATGTTTTGGTGAATTTCTTCAAAAATCTTAGTTCTTGAGACTTCACAATGAAGTCACTGTAAGGTGACCTTAAATAATTTGAATTTGTTTTGCTTTTTGCATATTTGAGTCACAGTCGTGTATTGTGATATAGTGAGTCCTTGTGGATGTTATATTAAGCATATTGATAAGATGAACTTTGTGCTAATCGACTTGTGTATCAAATGATTGAGCTCATGTGTGTTGTGAGTAGAAAGTGTTTCATGAGGAAACTTTGAGCTTAGGTATGATAAATTGATGTTTTGAAGTGTTTTATTGAAATGATTTGATTCATGTTAACTGAATATTGTGAATTGGTTGAGCTGCTAGTCTTGAGTCTATTCCCTCTTTAAAGAGTGTTTAGTGTCATTCGGGGCAGAATGTTCCTAAGGGGGGATAATGTAACATTTCGAAATCCCAAAGTCATGTGATAAGACTTAAACAGGCTCCTTAAGGTCTAAACCATTGTTCCTAGCCAAATTAGGCGTATATGGAGTCGTTGAAGTGTTTTGTCAACCAAACGTTTATATCGTCCGGTAAGTTGGTTCACAAGAGGGCTTGAGTGTCCTTTTAGTTTAACAAGTTAAAGAGTCGGAATTTAGTAAAAGTTTGTAACATAGGTGTAACACATAGTATGGGATGGTTTCATGTTGTAAAAGACAGGGTTCGATCTCCCGAGGACCAACCAAGGACCCTCGAGGAGGACCCTTGAAACAGTAGGTCATGACGTACCCCATGATGGGGCGTCACAGGCGCAACGGGGCGTCGAAGCCACCGTCGTGCCAGCCTCAATTTTGGGAAAAATCCTCCACCTGCACAGTCTCTGACCAACGTGACGTATGTGCAGGACGGAGGGGGAAGCTGTCCGTCACGCCCACACAACCCGTCGTCGGGGAGCCGTCGTGGAGGGGCTGTAATATTTTCAGAAGCTAGTTTAAGTTTGATAATTCATTAAAGTGTCTTAGGGGTATTAGGGGTTTAAGGGAGACTAATTAAGTGACTTAAGACCCTACTATAAGTACCAACCTTCATTAACCTAATCACCAATTCTCCAAACAAAACTCTCTTCCTTCTCTCTACTTTCTCTCTCTATTTGGAAGACTCCATTGGAGAACAACTTGGGAGATCACTTGGGGGCTGATTTGCACGAAATTGACCATCAAAACGTCATCAAATCTTAAGGTATGGGATCTAATTCACCTTTGAGATTCTTTCCTCAAAGGGTCCTTCAAAGTTTTTTTCCAAAAATTGAGTTTCATATGGGTTTCATCCAATTTCGAGTTTGTTGTTATGAATTGAGTTGTTTATGTATTCTTTGGGTTATAGTGAATAGATTATCGTGTATTGCAACTTGATTATGATGACTGATGTAGTTTGATCTAGATTGTGGGTGATGACCCCTAACCCTTAACCTTGATATTGGGATTGATATGAATTTGGATTGAATTGATGTAATTGATCTAATTATTGTTTAAATCATCTTTAATGGTTGTTATTTCATTGATCATGAGTATATTGTAATGAATGGAAGTTCTTCATGCCTATTTCTTGAGTATTGAGTCTAGGGTAAGATGATAGACTTAGATATCATGTCATCAAGCTTTGATTTAGTATTGCATCGTGGTATAGTGCTTCTCTGAAATTAGTTTTATGTCAGTTATTGATTTACATTGGGATGATGACCCGAATTGGGTTATTCTATGGGTTGATGGTAGGCCTTATGGTTGAATAACTATGGAGAAGTATTGGTAAGTCTTGATTATCCTAATCCTTACTTCAAATTGTGAGTTATTTGTCACCAAGTATAATATGTGTTGAAGTATACCTTGTTTAAGGTGATAGGTTGATATGATGATTGAATTGGAATGCTTTAGGTTGGTTGTGAGGTTGCCTAGGAGTTCATGATATAGAAAGTTGTTATGTAAAGATGTGCTCTATTGTTATGCGATGTGCATGGCTAACTTCACCTATATGAGTTGTTAATGAAAGGATCATTTTCTTACAATTATTATTGAGCTTTGATGAACGAATGTATATGAGGGCTAGGCCTTATGATATATATATATATATATATATATATGATTATGATAAGAGTAAAGGCTTTTCAATAAAAAGGGACCTAACTTAGCACCGAGTGGGCTTGTATGTGAGGGAGTGACACTTTCTAAAGGAAAGGTAGGGTTCACTACGGTTCCACGGGATGGATAGCCTCATGCCCAAATAGGGTGTAGAGTCGATATGTCCATGGTTCTTTTTCCCCAAGATCCATCAACTATGTTGCCACCATAGGATACTAGCTAGTGGATCCACCTAGATAGCTACGTTTATTGTTAGGTTCTACTTTGGCCGGTAGACCACCTTCCATCGGTGTAAGGTTTCATGACACCGGATTCCACATTAGCTCATGTGGTCTATATCGGTTAAGGCAAGGTTTCCCTAAACTAAAATGAATGAATAAGATATAGACTAATCGAAGTAACTTGAAGGGCTTGGCTATAGCTTAGGTAGGGGTATGTGACTCTACCTAAGCCTTGCACTAGTTGGACTTGACGGAGCTTTGAGAGTTCAATATTATGTATATAAAGTAGTGATGTAATGTAAATGACTATGTACATTGAATAACATGCTTATGAGTATAAGGTTGTAGCTTTTGATTAAAGAAGAATGTTTTCATGAAATGGAAGAGTATTGTTAGGTAAGGTTGATTGCTAATTGTAGTCTTTATAGTGTATTTGATTAAGTAAGAGTTATGGGAATTTCTTGATCATTGCACTTGTGACTTTATGAAGGATATATTTAGTATGTTTTGCTTTACTATGTTTCACTCGTATACATGTTTTATAATGATGTTCTTAAATGTCCTTTTCTAAGTATATTTGATTGGTAATTGTATATGTGGTTCCATACTTAGTACGTGTGGAGTACTAACCCCATTTCTTTCCCTTTTCCCAAACATTTTAGGTTCGGGAGGTTGATCTTGTTTCGAATTGCTGGAAAAGAAGACTTGGATCTCTAACCATCCAAGTGGTAGGTCCTCATTCTCCCGAGGGCGTGGCCGATATCTTGATCTTATGTTACTTAGTTACTAAAATTTCGTATTGATTCTATTACTCATTTGAGACGATGTTGTATATAGCCTATATGTGGCTTCTTATATTGATGTAGGGCTATGCCAAGTTTATTGTCTTGATAGATGGTTTATGAGATGAGACGATTTTATGACTATTATTTCTCTTTTTATAAATGTGTGAAACAAAAGTAGAAGACTATGTATTCTTCCTATACGAACAAGTCTATGTATACTTGATAAAATATGACTATGTGTATGTAGAGGTCTATGTAAACCTCCGAGTAGTTATAGATAAAAGTTTTAATTTCCTTCACATTTTTAATCGATGAATGCTATGATGGGTCTAAGAGGTTTGTCTTAGTCCTCTAAGAGGACGACGATGCCGGTTACGTCTGCGGGGTAAACCCGGATGTGACAAAAGACTATGATATGAGTGT
>JAJJBR010000921.1:30504-74368 GCA_022817965.1 Solanum lycopersicoides
ATGAGTGTTTTTTATCACCCCGACAAGGCGAATGTGGTAGAGTATGATCTAAGCCGTTTGACTATGGGTAGTGTGTCTCACATTGAAGAAGCCAAAAAGGACCTAATGAAAGATGTTCATAGGTTGGATAGGTTGGGTGTTAGATTGGAAGGTTCTCCGAATGGTGGTGTAATGGTCCATTATAACTCCGAATCATCTTTGGTTGTTGAGGTGAAGTCTAAACAACACCTTGATAAACCATTAATGGAGTTGAAAGAATCGATTCTTGGTAAGTGTAATGAGTCATTCTCCTTAGGGGGATGGTGTTTTGAGATATCAAGGGCAGTTGTGTGTTCCTAATGTTGATGATTTGAGGAACTGTATCCTTGAGGAAGATCATGGGTCTCACTATTCCATTCATCCGGGGTCAACAAAGATGTATCATGACTTTAGGGAGGTGTATTGGTGGGAAGGTTTGAAAAGGGACATAGCGGTGTTTGTTGCCAAGTGTCAAAATTGCCAACAATTCAATGCCGAGCATCTAAAACCGGGTGGCTTACTACATGAAATCCAAATTCCTACTTGGAAGTGGTAAGACATCAATATGGATTTTGTGGTAGGTTTGCCTAAGACTCAAAAGTAATATGACTCCATATGGGTGGTGGTTGATAGGTTGACCAAGTCCGCTCACTTTATTCCCGTCAAGTCTATTTACTCGGCTGAAGATTATGATAAAATCTTCATAGATGAGACTGTGTGTCGCCATGGTATTTCGTTATCCATCATATCGGATAGGGGTGCACAATTCACAGCTAGGTTTTGGAGGTCGTTTCAAGAAAGGTTGGGTACTAAGGTGAAGTTGAGTACCTCTTTTCATCCCCAAATGGATGGTCAAGCGGAACGTACTATTCAAACCCTTGAGGACATGCTTAGAGCTTGTGTCATCAATTTCAAAGGGAGTTTGGCTAAGCAGTTGCCTTTGGTAGAGTTTGCTTATAATAATAGTTTCCATTCATGCATTTCCATGGCTCCCTATGAAGCCTTATATGGTAGGAGGTGTAGGTCTCATATTGGGTGGTTTGACGTCGGTGAATCTTCAATTCTTGGTCCCGATTTGATTTATAAGACTTTGTAAAAAGTTTATATTATAAGAAATCGCTTGCAAACGACCTATAGTTGGCAAAAGTCTTATGCCGACCATAGGAAGGAGGGATCTTGAGTTTGAAGAAGGTGATAAGGTGTATTTGAAAATTTCACCTATGAAGGGAGTTGTTACTTGGTAAGAAAGGGAAGTTGAGTCCTCGTTATGTGGGTCCCTACAAAATCTACAAAGGGTTGGTAAGGTTGCCTATGAGTTGAGGTTGTCTAGTGAATTGACGGTTCATCCGGTTTTCCATGTCTCTATGCTTAAAAAGTGTGTCGGTGATCCCGCATCCATTCTTCCTATTGAGGGTCTTGGTTTCAAGGATAACCTCTCTTATGAGGAGGTTCCGGTTAAAATCCTTGATAGGCAAGTGAAAAGGTTAAGAAACAAAGAGGTGGTATCCGTAAAAGTGTTATGGAAAAATCACCTAGTTGAGGGTGCAACATGGGAGTCCGAGACCAACATGAAGTCCCGTTACCCTCATTTTTTTTATAATTAAGGTTAGTCATTCTTTTTAATAATATATATATGACTATAAATTGAAGTTTCTTGATTTTTGGGTGAAGTTTCGCAAAATGTGCATTTTTGGAAACTTCACAGTGAAGCTACAGTGATTGTGCCTTGAACTTGAAATTTTTGCTTTTGGCTTGTTTTAAGTTATGTTGTGCATTTTGACATGGTGAGTCTTTATGAAATGATTTATGGTCAGTTGATAAGTTGAACTTGATTCTAATTGACTCATGTGTGTTATGTTGAGCTCATATTGTTGTTGTGAGAAGGAAATGCCTCATGAAGTAATGTTTGAGTCTCATATTTGGTAATTGAAGTTTTGAATTCCCTTGATTGAAGTGACATGTATTATATTGAATTGTATTGATGTTGGTTGGGCTGCTAGTCTTGAGTCTATTCCTTCCTTCAAAAGAGTTTTAGTGTCATTCATGGACGAATGTTCCTAAGGGGGGGATAATGTAACACTTCGAAAATCCAAGAACTGTCGTAAAGCCTAACATAGGTGTCATGAAGTCTAGACATAGTTTTTAAGGTTAGTTTAATGAACATAGGTCATTTTGGAAGTTTAGAAACCAAAACGTCCAAGAACGTCCTTGACGTTCGGAATTTGGTTCAAAGAGGTACTAGTGTGCCTTAGCCTATTTGACTAGTTTTTATGAGTCGGAAATTAATGAAATTTGGTAAAAATATGTGTAACACGTGTTAGAGATGTTTCATGGTCAAAACGTCTGGGTACGACTCCCAAAGTACCAACCAAGGGCTCTTGAGGAGGACCCATGCAGGTTGAGGCAACATTGCCTGGGCAGTGTGCATCAACGGGACATGCTACGGTCCGTGTGTGGACGACGGGCCATCGATGCCACCGTTATCCCACACTAATCCAACTGGAGTAAGCCCTCTCCTGAACAAGTCTCTGAACTTACCTACGGATGTGCAGGACGAGAGGGGGGTCCGTCCGTCGACTCACAGACGGCCCGTCGACAGGGTTCCGTCTGTGAGGGGTCTTGAATTTCTGCACGTTTTTAATTGGTTTCATTTAATTAGTTAAGGGGTTACGTGGTTAATTATGGTATTAAGGGGGCCTAATTAAGTTAGTTAACCTCCCATATAAAGTCCCCAACCCCATTAAACTAATTAGAACTCCTAAAATAATTCCTCTATCTTCTCTTTTCTTTCTCTCTCTATTGGAAGACTCCATTGAAGGCTAAGTCTAGGAAAAGAATTGGGGGCTGGAAAAGGGTTATTTCATCTCCAAATCTTCACCAAAACGTTGAGGTATGGGATCTCTTCACCTTTGAGACCTGTTTCCTCAAAGGGTTCATTCAAATTGTTTTCAAATCTAGAGTTTTCAAATGGGTTTCATCCAATTACGAATTTGAAGTTATGAATTAAGTTGTCGATGTTTTCTTTGGGTTATAGTGAATATATTAACATGTATTTTAACTTGATTATGGTAATTGTTGATGGCATTGCCTAAATTGAAGAACTCGATCCTAAGTCCCTAACCCTAGGTTGTGATCTTGACTTATATTGTATATTGTTGATTCAATTGACTTGGTTAAGGGTTGAATTACTACTAGATGATGTTGTTATGTTAATTATGAATGAATTAGGATGATGTATAGTCTTTCATACTAGTTCTTGAAAAGTGATCTAGGGTATGATGAATTGACTTAATCCTAAGCTTTGATCTATTTTCAAATTATGATGTAGTGATTCTTCTAGCCTTGTGATTATATTGGTTATTGAATTATGGTGATTTGATGACCTAATTGAGTTGAAATAATGGTTAAGCGTAAAACCTTGATGAGTATTGTGAAGGAGACTTGGTAAGTCTTGTGATCCCTATACTTTGCTTCAATTATGGTTAATTGTGATTAAGCCATGATGATTGTGTTGGAGTATGCCTTGTTTATGATTGATAGAGTGGTATGATGTTGAATTGAAATGTCTTGCTTATGTTTGTGAGGTTGATTAAGATGTAAAGTTATAAGGATGATGGTGATTACCTATGTGCCTTATTATAAAATAGTATGTAATGTGTTAACCTTACTTATGATAATTGTGATGAAAGGATTATACTCATGCAATTCCTATTGAGCTATTATGATTATGATTATACAAGGGCTAGACCCTATGACCTAAACTAAGTTATGATTGATAAATAAAGATTAAAGACATTTCAATAAGGGACTTAGCTTAGCACCGAGTGAACTTGACAATGGAAGGTGATGGCTTTCCAATAGAGGAAGTGTTACCCTATAGTTCTATATGTGATGTTGACTCCCCTTTGAGGGATACTCATTTAATTGATTACCATGAGATGAGGCCCCAATCACCAAGTGGTATGTAGAGGGAAATACCTATCTCTTAGTTATTGAACTATGTTGCCCCCATAAGAAACCTAGCTAGTGGATCCTCCTAGAAAGCTACGTTTATGTTTGGTTTTACTTTTGCCGGTAGACCACTATCAATCGGTGTAAGATTTTATGACACCGGATTCCATATTACGTCATGTGGTCTATGTCGGTTAAGGCAAGTGTTCCCTAAACTAAAATGAAGTAATGATGTATAAACTAACTAAAGTGACTTGAGGGGTTTGCCTTAGCTTAGGTAGGGGTATGGGACTCTACCTATGCCTTGCACTAGTTTTCCTTGATAGGAGCTTTAGGAGGTTAATATTATGTATGTAAATGATGATAAATGTAATTGACCTTATATGATGATTATGATGCTTATGAACATGTAATTGGTCTTTATTTCTAAAGTATGAACTTATGTGTACTTGAAGGCTATTTTATGTGAAGTGAGTTACTAGTTATTGTTCTTATTGGGTTACTTGATTGAGTAAGGTTATGGGGATTTTCTTGGTCATTGCACTTGTTGACTTTTATGAGGATTATGATTAGTTGTCTTGCTATGCTATTTACGTGATAAACTCTTATTCATGCTTTTGATGTTATTACTAGCTGATAGAGTTAAATGAGATTATGGGTTCAAGTATGTTGATATGCATATAGATTATTTGATTTGTTGAACATGTCTAAATGGTTGGTATAGTTTGTTGATTGTGCATAAGTTCTTAAATAGGTAAAATGACATGATTTAACTAAATGTCATTTTTTAGCATGTTTGGTTGTTATATGTTCATATGGTCTCATACTTAGTACATGTGGTGTACTAACCTCATTTTCTCCCTTTGTCCCAAATATTTTAGGTTCTGGTCGTTGAGTTTTGGTTCGAGGAGATCTAGAAGGAGGCTTGGATACTCTTATCATCCAAGTGGTAGGTCCTCATTTTCCCGAGGATGATGCCGATATTCTACCTACGAATTTAATTAGATTTTACGACACTTATGTTTACTCTATCTTTCATTTGAGAACAAGTTGTATAAAGCCTATATGTGGCTTACTTTTATTGTTGTAGGGCTATGCCCAAGTTGATATGGTCATTCTAGATGGTTATGAGATGAGACGGATTTTATGAGTCTATTCTATCTTATATATGTATGTGAAATAAAAGTAGAAGACTAAGTAATCTTCTTATACGAAGGGTCTATGTATACTCGATATTAATACTATTATGTGTATGTAGAGGTCTATGTAAACCTTAATGTAGAAATAGTAAAAGTTTTAAATTCTTCCGTATTTTTGACTTGTGAATGCGATGATGAAAACTAAGGGGCTAGTCTTAGTCCTCAAAGAGGACGACGACGCCGGTTACGTCTAAGGGGTAAACCCGGATGTGACAGAGGTCGATGCCACTATCTAGATATTGTCGTTGCTTTAGTTTTAAGACATTGAGTTCTTTCCTTTCTCATTTGGATAAAATTGTTGTATAAGCCTATATGTGGCTATCATTGTAATGAAATATGGGCTATGCCCAAGTGTTGTATTCATTTTAGATGGTTCAATATGAGATTTATCCTAGAATTCTTATGAGATTATGTTACTATATTATGTATGTAAAATAAAATTAGAAGACTATGTAGTGCTTCCTATTGCGAAGAGTCTAAGTAACTCCCTATCCATTTTTAATGTGTAAGAGAGAGGTCTATGTAAACCTCAATGTATAAGTGAATGAAAAGTTTTAAATATTCCCTATTTTTAACCTATGATATGTTATGACGAATCGTAAGAGGCTAGTCTTAGTACTCTCTGTGAACGATGACGCCGGTTAAGTCTAGGTGGTGCTTCCCGGATGTTAAAATGTGATAGTGTAAAGTATGTGTGTCTTGTTTTGGTAGACTTAGGTACCTTACTTGATACATGAAGAATGTGGATATGAATCTTGACTTAGTAGGCTAAAGCACCTTTGTCGTGTATGCATATGTGTTAAAGAAATTTGACCTTGAATATAGAGAAGAGGGTCATTTATGTGGAACCTTTAACCTAGTTAGAAGGTTATGATATCCTTAAAGTTGAAAGCTGTAATTGTATCCTTCTTGTGTTAATGGTGGACTTAAGGTTGGTTGGCTGGAACGACATAAAATTATCCTTAGGTAAGTCATTGAGCTATCCTCAGAACCATTGTAAGGCCTCCCTAGAGGACCCTCTTTGGTAAGGTGTAATATGATTTGGTTATGAACAAGATATGATACCTCTTCATATGCTCTTTTATTGAATTACTCTATGTGAACAAAGTCTAGCACCGATTGAGTATGCTTGGCGAGTGGCTCTAGATGAAGATGAGGCTACAGTACAAACAAACCCTTGATATTCCTTAACCATGTGCCTACATGGGTTGTGTCCTAATTCTACCATTTACAAGTAGAACACCCTCCATCAGAGTAGGCTTCACTCAGGAGTCTATGCCTAGCTAGTATGGCCTATGTCGTTCTAGATAGGCATGGAATAGAGAGTCAACCCTCTTCGTAAACCGACATACACCATACTAGCAAGGCATGGAATTCGGAGTCCCCTACTCCAATTTAGGGTGTTTTACCTTCCAATGGTAGAACTAGGACACATCACATGTAGGCACATGGTTAAGGAATATCGAGGGTTTCTTTGTACTATAATCTCCATCTTCACTAGAGCTACTTCCCAAGCATATTCTCTCGGTGCTAGCCTTAGTTTACACAGAGTAATTCAATAAAGGAGCATAAGAAGAGGTACCATATCTTGTTCATAACCAAATCATAACACACCTTACCAAAGAGGACCCACTTAGGCTGCCAACAATGGTTATTAAGTTAGCTCAATGACTATCCTAAGGATGATTTCATGTTATTTCAGCCTATCACATCCGTAGAGCACCCCCCTGATGTGAAGGGAGTCGTCGTCCTCACAGATGACTCAGACAAGCCCTTAGCATTCGTCACAACATGTCATTTTTTACAAGGTTTGATTCCCTTTGTGAGTTGAGATGTGGTGTTCAATCGTTATCTGTTAACCTATAGCCAATGAATGTTTAAGACTCCGTGGTGGAGTTATGCTTAGCACCGAGAGGATTTGAAGAAGGGGTGGGTACACTTCGTGAGTAGAGATGTTGTATCCAATGTACCTCTTGAGATGGGTGCTCCTCGTTAGTAGAGAATTAGTTACTTTGTAGCTATCTTCTTATGCCTTAACTATGCGCCCGCGTAGGTGTAGCTATTGGAGAATCCATGTAAAGGCTAAAGAATATGACCCTACCTTAGGCAAGTAGGGATCCCTCATGCGGTAGGGGTTAATACCGGGATTCCATGTCTAGCTCTCATTATCTATGTCGTTTAAAGTTAGCCCCCAAAAATGTATGTAAATGAACTAAGTATTCTTAATGGTGTACTACTCAAGGTAGGTGGTGGAATGGGCCGTTACATATCCATTTGATAGGCAGACATTTGGAGGGAGTCTTGGTGTGTCCTTATATGAAATGTATGAATGGGTCATTACATGATGTAAATGAAAGTATTGTTACTTATGTCTAATGTTAAGAAATCATGTTGATATTATGACTTGTATGATGAAAGCTTTGTATGTGATAAATGTGATGTGCCTATTCTAAGGTGATTTTTAAGGAACACTAAGTGGAAGTGGCAGTATGGGATGCTTCTTTCACATCGCACTAAGTGTTACTTGGGAGTTTTCTCGGAGGATGGTTCTTATGTGAATTTTCTTAGTATATGTATGTTTCTCTAGTGTCTTTGATATTGGATGGTTACTTTTATAAATGACATGAGGTATTCTTACCCTTAGAAGTCTTAAGGATCTCTTAGGTAGGTATTGGGTTGGTTGTATGGGCAATCTCCTTATGTCTTAATAGGGGAGCCATAGGATACCTTAGGATAGGAGTAGTTCATGTGTAATTTTGGGTTTACTGGAAGTATGGTCTTATGTTAAGAAAAACGGAAGTTTTACCTTATGTGCTAAATGATGATACTATATGATGTTTTGTAACTTAATATATGAAGGGTTTTATAAAATTAACATGACTTGTATGTTTCTACTAAATTGTCCCTTTCTGCATGATTTTGCATAATGCAATACTCAGTATAATGTTTTTAATAACCCCATACTTTTCTATACTCTATAAGTATAGGTTGGAGACAAGTTGAAGGTTAGAAGGAAAGCTTGGGAATCGACTCTCTCAAGACTAAGTATGTCCTCATATATTCGAGGGCATAGTTTATGTTTCTTTAGTTTCTTGTTTTTAGACTTGTAAAGACTTATTATGTAATTCGTTCAATGTAAAAGGAATGTGTCCCTATGATATATAAGGTGTGTCTTTAAGATTGGCTTATGACGACGAGAGTTATTCCTTATCTTTTATAAAATATGTTTCTTAGTATTATTGTTGTGAGAAGTTTTAAATTTCGTATTACTTTTCATATCTTATGTAATAAATGATAGTTAAGAGGCTAGTGCAAGACCTCCGTGAGGTCAAGCACGTCGTGTTCCGACTTCAAGGGTACTACTTTCTTCTAGGGTGTACTTGCAGGTCATTACAGGACACACCTGTACATAACGATTCATTTCATCCCTATCATTTGAAACCAAAGAGGAAGAATATTTACACAACTTAATGAACTTTAAGGAGTATTCCTTAACACTCATACCTCCTTGACTAAGGTTGATGAACTCCTCTACCTTAGCTTCCCTTTGCTCCCTTGGGAAGAATCTATCAAGAAAGGCCTTTTTGAAGATCTTCCAAGTCACAGGACCACCTCCTAGAGCCCTACTATCCTTCGACTAATTGTACCACGTCTGAGCTATGTCCTTGAGTTGATAGTCCGCAAGCTCAACCTTCTCAGTAGCACTCACCCCCATAGAAAACAAAATCTTATAGACCTCATCATAGAAGTCTTGGGGGGGATTGTTCAACCTTGGATCCGAAAAATATAGGAGGATTCATCCTCGTAAGATCTCTTAGACGGCTAGCCATAGTACTAGCATGTTGGTTCTCTCTAGGTACAACCTCCCGGTTAGCTTGTGCCGTAATGGCTTGAGTTTGAGTAGTGATGGCTTGGGCGATTTGGAAAAGGGCTTCCCTCACATCACCATCCATCATGGCCGGAGGGTTGATCGAAACTTGTTCATTCGCAGCACCTTGCACTTGAGGAGGAACTTGATTTCCTTGGGGAGTAGCTCCCGCATTCGCAATCCATTGTCCTACTCTTCTCGGGGATGTCCTTCTTGTGTTCATCGCCTATAACAACAAGAAAGGATTAGATACTAAAAGACACGTAGAAGCTTACTTAGGCTAGGTGAAGTGTACTTAGATTTCATGTTTAACATATATTGAGGTATACATAGACCTCTCGCATAGAAGCTTACTTGGGCTTCTATTTTAACAACATGATAACATACATAAGATATTCTAAATCTTGTCTCACATAAAAAACATCTAAAGAATATGAGTTTGACTAAGCCAATAGTATGTCAATATGCCATATAGGCTAATATAATACAAAGAACATAAAATGGAATAAATAGTATTTCTTAAAACTACTAAAGGCTTCATTAGCTAGAAAAAAGAAAGGATAGCATCCCCGAACATGAGGACCTATCAACACTTGGATAAAGAGTTCCAAGCATCTTCAATCGACCTTCTTAATCAACAATGGTCGGACCCTACATTTGTAGTAATATAAAGTAAGGGGTTAGTACGCCACATATACTAAGTATAGGTATATGCACATAACCAACTAAGGACATGCATGAAATGGACCATTTCTTTAGAAATCATGCTAAGTCATTTGAAAGCCTTTAATGCACATAAAATAGAGAGCTTATACAATATAAGGATCACAACAACATAAAGCATGATCATAATCAAAGACATATCATCGTAAAGTCTTACTAACATTTCATGTTTAATAGTGAATATCAACTTAACATATAAAACACTTACCAATAATCCATCCCAAGACTACAAGCGCAATGATCATGTGAATCCCCATAACCTGAAATTATCAAGTAAATAAGATAGGAGAACATAAGTAAAGTTTTGTTTCATACAACTTATATCATAAGTAATCTGCACCACATATATCAATATAGACCAATAACATATTCATCAACGTAACCATCATTAGATAAGAGTAACATCATATACGATAAGCATTATACATTTCATGTTATCATATTACATAAAAACAATCACCTAGGACTTCCTTTAGAGTGAACTTGTGCAATGTCTAGGTAGAGTCCCATACCCTTACCTATACTAAGTAAAATTCGCAAGTCACCCTAGTCAATGTCCATTTACTTGTCTTTCATTTTACATGAGGGAACAATCTCCTTAACCGACATTAGACTATGTGAGATAAACATAATATCCGGAATCATGAAACCCCACACCGAAAGAAGGTGGTCTACAAGCCAAATTAGAGCAAAAACATGAACATAGCATGCTAGGTGGATCCACTAGCTAGTATTCCACTGGAGGCAATATAGTTCAAGAACTAGGAGATATATATATTAGAGACACATAGTTCCACATTACATTACAACCTCTATCTCATGAGAGTCATCGTGAACCTACCTTTCAATTAGGAAAGGGACACCTCTCATATCTACCTTCCAAAAAGGTGCTAAGCTATAGTCCTTTTTTAAATAACCTTTAAGTTATCATTTATTCATAATTCTTATCATAAGTCATAGGATATTAACTCATTGCATAAACATGATCATAATCTCTTTAGGTTTAGATGAGAATTTCATTTCATCCCAACCCTTCATTTGTGAGATTCATATATCATAATTGTATTGTGTAAGCCATACAAGAAAACATCATAAGTTGCATTATTGTATCCTTACCATGATACAACATTTAACTAATTCAGAGGCCAACAGATATGCATAGCATTATCATACACTTCCAACTTGCATAGCAACATCAATTATAGGCAAACATCAACATAATACATCAATCATGACTTTAGAAGACTTACCTATTGCTTCCAATAATCTTCATCAAGAACTTACACTCGATTCATCACAATAATCCAATAATATAGTGAAATACATAATAAGCTAACCAATACCAACTACTCTAGTCATACACACGACTAATTCATAGTTCGGGTTAAGGGAAAGGGCACATTTATTAGTTCGGTCAAACAATTATTCCAATCCCAACATTTCATAACATTAAATGAGTACTATAACTTGATCAAATAAACATTATTTAGGGAGAGAACATGTTCACCGAAAAACCAACATTTACAATATCAATCATTCAACAATACATGCTTTATTAGTGGTAGGAAATCACAATTCATCATCATTAGTCATAAATTTCGAGTTTGGAAGAAAACCCATTTGGAGAGTAAAAACCGTAGGAATTGAATAGATGGAAATCATCTTTGAAAGGACCTCTTGGTGAAAGGAATCCCAAGAATGAAGAACCCATACCTTATTGACGATAATTCCATGAATTTTGAACGAAAATCTTGAAGTCTTCGTGTTCTTCCTTAAGCTTTTCTTGTTCTTCAATGGAGGATGAGGCAGAGAGAATGTAGAGAGAAGTGGGACAATGTGGGTTTCAATTTGTCTTTTAGTTTTGTAGTGGGAAATTAATGGTATTTGACCTGAAATCAATATGAAGTCCATCCCCAAAATACCCAAACTACCCCTCATTAAGTTGGAATTCCAAACGTGAAGTCCAACTTTATATTCACTGTGGAGACCCGTCCATCTTCACGCCACACTTCATAGTCCGTGAAGTGCATGACGGACCATGGTGGTTGTCGTGGAATGGAGAGGCAGTGGATCCTCAAATGAGACACCTCCACTTGATTTCTGTAAGACATCTTCACGAGACAACTCCCCCCTTCCGTGATATTCACCACAGCCCGTTATGAGGCTCGTGGTGCTCGGCAGTAGCTCACCAAGACTAGCCCATTTTTCCCACAATTGGATAAGCATTTTCATGGAAGCCTCTTCCTTCCGTCAAGACATGACATGGGCGATCGAATGGAAACATCACATGGCATGACTTGGGCGCTGGACGACATTGGTTTAGAGCGAAGTTTGCATGCGAAAAACACATGGTCTCTGTGTCGTTGTGCTTTGAAGTTTTGACCCTTTACATGTCAGGACACGTGTAGGAGCTATTGATACTCAATTTCACCCTCAAAGCATCCCCCAAAATATCACTACAAAACACTATGACGCACTAGTTCAACTTCGACTAGTTTTCGGACGTCTTGGACGTTTGATCTCAAAACACTTGAAAACTTTATATACTGCCTAGGAACACCATATTTAACAAATTTAGGACTTCAAAACATCATTACACAAGTTTTAGACTATAGTTCAACCTAGCTCATTTTTTAGGGGAGTTACACTTTTGTTACTCCTTTGGTAGCTAAAAAGTTTGATATTTTGCCCGATATTCTAAATGAACCTTTTATCGTGACTACCCCGGTGGGTGAGTCGGTGGTTGCAAAAAGGGAATATAGAAATTGTCCTATAATGTTGCCCAATACAGTTAATCATGTTGAATTAGTAGAACTTGATATGGTTGATTTTGATGTTATTTTAGGTATGGATTGGTTGCTTGTTTTTCTTCCGTTGATTGTAGGACAAGAGTTGTCAAGTTTAACTTTCCTAATGAAACCATGTTAGAGTAGAAAGAGGAAGTTCTATTCCTAGAGGTCATATAATTTCTTATCTAAAGTCTTGTAAGATGATCTCTAAAGGGTGTTTATACCATATCGTGAGAGTCAAATACGTAGACTCCGAATATCCTCCCATTGAATTGGTCCCATAGTGAGCGAGTTTCCGGAGGTCTTTCCTACTGATTTTCCCAGAATTCCACCCGAACGAGAAATGGATTTTGGTATTGACTTGCTAATGGAAACAAATCCCATTTCAATTCCTCCTTATCGGATGGCTCCGTCTTATTTGAAAGAGTTTAAGGCTCAACTCAAGGATTTACGAGACAAGGGTTTCATTCAACCTAGTATCTCCCATGGGGTGCTCCAGTTTTGTTTGTAAATAAGAAGGATGGGTCCCTTAGGATGTGTATCGACTATCGTCAACTTAATAAGGTGACCATTAAGAACAAGTATCCTATCCCTCGAATTGATGACTTTTTTGATCAACTCCAAGGGGAAAGCTACTTTTCTAAGTTGACTTAAGGTTGGGATATCACCAACTTAGGGTGACAGATAAGATATTCCCAAAATGGTCTTTCTAATAAGATATGGTCACTATGAGTTTAGAGTGATGTTTTTTTGGTTGACTGATGCCCCAGCGACATTCATGGACCTAATGAATTGTGTGTTCCCAATCTACCTAGATGCCTTTGTGATTGTCTTCATAGATGATTCGAAGAATGGGGGTGAGTATATGGACCATTTGAGGGTGTATTTGCAAGTCCTTAAAGAATACCAACTTTTTTCCAAGTATAGAAAATGTGAGTTTTAGTTGAGGTCGGTGACTTTCCTTGGTCATATCATCTTTAGTAAGGGTGTAGAGGTAGATCCGAGAAAGACAGATGTGGTCAAGAATTGTCTTAGAATATTGGCTCCAACCGACATTAGAAGTTTCCTAGGTCTAGCCAGGTACTATAGGAGGTTTATGGATGGTTTTGCGTCCATTCCATCTTCTTTGACTACATTCACAAAAAAGGAAGTGAAATTTGAGTGGTCGGAGGCTTGTGAAAGAAGCTTCAAAATGTTGAATGATAGGCTTACCTCCGCTCTGGTATTTACCTTACCGGAGGGTACAAAGGGTTTTATGGTATATTGTGATGCATCCCGAGTGGGATTGGGTTGTTTCCTGATGCAACATGGGAAGGTTATAGCCTATGACTCTAGGCAACTCAAGGTTCATGAGAAGAACTACCTAACAAATAATCTTGAGTATGCAGCCGTGGTGTTTTCCTTGAAAATATGGAGGCATTATCTATATGGGGTTCATGTCGATGTGTATACGAAGATGTTTAGAGTTGTTCTATCACACTGACAAAGCCAATGTGGTTGAGTATGCTCTAAGTCGTATGAGCATGGGTAGTATGTCTCATGTTGAGGAGATCAAGAAAGACCTAGTGAGAGATGTTCAAGGTTGTCTCGTTTGGGTGTGCGATTGGAAGATTCTCCTAATTGTGGTTTAATGGTCCATCATAACTCCGAATCGTCCTTGGTGGTTAAGGTGAAGACTAAGAAACACCTTTATCCATCAATGATGGAGTTAAAGGAATCGGTTCTTGGTAAGCTTAATGAGTCATTGTCCCAAGGGGGGATGGTGTGCTTAGAAACCAAGGAAGGTTGTGCTTACCCAATATTGACGATTTGAGAAATAGGATACTAGAGGAATCTCATGGTTCCCATTATTCGATTCATCCGGGTTCTACTAAGAGATATCATGACCTTAGAGAAGTATTTTGTTAAGATGGCTTAAAAAGTCACATATCGGAATTTGTTGCAAAGTGTCCAAATTACAAACACCTAAATTCGAGTGGTTTACTTCAAAAAATCCCAGTTCCCACATGGAAGTGGGAAAACATTAACGTGGATTTTATAGTAGGTTTGCCTCGGACTCGAAGGCAAAATGACACTATATAGGTAGTGGTGGATAGATTAACCAAATCCACTCATTTTTCCCCCGTTAAGTCCACTTACTCAATGGAGGATTATGCAAAGATCAATATAGATGAGATTGTGAGTCTTCATGGTATTCGTTATCCGTATATCATATAGGGGTGCACAATTCAATCTAGATTTTTGAGGTCATTTCAAAAAGGGTTGGGTACAAGAGTAAGGTTAAGCACTACTTTTCATCCCCAAAAAAATGGTCACCCTTGAGGATGTGCTTAAAGCTTGTGTCATCGACTTCAAGGGAACTTGNAAATGAAGTCCCGTTATCCTCATCTCTTTGATAATTAAGGTTAGTAGTTCTACTTAATGATGAAGATAATAATTATTTGAAAAATTTCTTAATTCTAAGTATGTGCATATTTTGATAAAGCTTGTGTCAAAATGAGTTTTCATGAAAGAGGCTTTTAGTGTTAACTTGCAATTATGTGAAGCATATGTTTTGTCTTCTTGAGATGTTTGGTCTTTTGAAGTTGTGTTGAGAAGAATATCATGGTAATTCTTAAATGTCATGTTGAGAAGGTTTTTCCTCATAATGTGTTATAAAATGTTGAACTCTAATGTGTTCTGATGTGAGTTGCTTTTTGTAATGCTATATTATGTGTTGAATGGAGTTATGAAGTAATCCTATGAGTTGTGTCTCATAATTATGATACATGTCGTTTGTAGGTCTTCTAGTATTGAGTCTATCCTCTCCCTTTAAAAGATTTTAGTGTTATTCGGGGATGAATGTTCCTAGGGGGGGATAATATAACACTCCAAAAATCCATGACATAATCTAGAACCTGACATGTTGGTATAGGGTGTGTAACACTTATTCTAAGCCTAAAATAATGTTTGTAAACCATTTAGGACGTTTTTGAGTCTTGATGTCAAGAAACGTCCAAGTCGTCCGTAAGCTAGTCTAATTGAACTTGTAAAACGTCCTTAGGTTTTGTGAAGGTTTGGATGTGTTGTATAAGGTCTACAACTTGTAAAATGACTTTAAAAAGGTATAAACATGTATATAGAGTGAAAACGTTCAGTTCCGACCCCCGAGGGTCACCCTAGGGGTCCTCGAAAGGACCCCAAACTTATCTAAGCAAGCTACCAAAGCAGTAGCCAAAATGTGCATGCATGAAGTAGGTCGGCGTCGCGGACTTGGTGTCCCTCTATCCAAAAATCAAGTCTGCATTGCGGGCACATTGGGGACTCTACTGTCACTAAAAATAAATTAAAAATCTTGCGAGAACAGTTCCGCATCTCGAACTTGTTTCCCCACGAAAATCATAAATTTAGTATTAAATTGACTTCATTAAAGGGTCAACTTAAGTGAGGGGTCTTTTGGGTATTTTGTTGGAGGTCTATATATTGATTTAAAAATCAGTTTTCCCTCATATTCACTCACTCAAATCAAATTGCCAAATCATAACTCAAAAGCTCTCACCTCTCTCTACTTTCTCTCTCTATTCAACCTCCATTGAAGGAAGAAGAAGGCTTGAATAAGAAGGCTTGAAGAAGAAGGCAAATTTCTAAAGGATTTCATTGGAATTTAGTAGAATAATCTTCATTAAGGTATTGGTTATTCACTATTTGGATTTCTTTCCCCAAGAGGTCCTTTCAAAGTTGATTTCTAAATCACCTAATTCTTTGGGTTTTCTTTCACAAATAAGTTTTCTTCTAAACTTGAAATTGGTGATTGATTATGTCTAATTTTGATTAACCATGGCTAATTGAATGTAGATTGTTGAGTAATTTATGTAAATTGAGGGGATTTCGTGTGGATCATGTCCATTTCCCCAATTTCCCCAAATCATGTATCTTGCTTATGAGTTGATGGGAATTGATGAATGTATTGTTTGTTAGACTTGTTTTATCTACTCTAATTCATTCATGGGCTGCCAAGGATAATTTATTGTTGGGTTTGGATCTTATTCTTGAAGAATTCATGTTGAACCCTCTTCCCCTAACCCTAGGTTATGATTTGTAGTTAATTGGGATAGTGATGATGCAATTGACTTAGTGCTTGTGTTAATTACTTGGTTTAGGGTAAGACAACTAATGATGTCTATTGAAGGAGAATTTGTAAGACTATGTGATCTTAAACCTTTACTTCAATTGTGATGGCAAACATGTCTTGTGATTGAATTAAGTAGGTGTTGGTATGATGATAAATTTGAAATGTCTTGACTATGTGATCGTGAGATTATGCTTAAGATATAATGATATAAGGTTGGTTATGAATTGCCTATGTGCCTTATTATGACATGATGATGAGTATATACTAATATCACATATGAGGGTTGTATTGAAAGGACAATCTCATGCAATTCCTAATGAGATAATGATTTTTATATACAAGTGGGTTAGTCTCCTATGACCTAAACTAAGCTATAATGAATAATGAAGCCTTAAAGACATTTCAAAAGGGGACTTTAGCTTATCACCGAGTGAACCTGACAATTAGATGTGTTGGCTTACCATAGAGGAAGACTTACCTTATAGTTACACATGAGATGTTTACTCCCCTATGAGGCACATTCACCCTATGGTTTCTCATGATATGACGACTCCAATGCTAATGGGCATGTAGAGGGTTCAAGACATATCTCCTAGTTCCTTAACTATGTTGCCCCTACCTAGTGGATCCACTTAGAAAGTTGTGTTTATGTTTAAGTTCTACCTTGGCAAGTAGAGAACCTTTTTCAGTGTAGGTTTCATCACACCGGATTCCATGTTCAGCTCACATGGTCTATGTCGGTTAAGGCAATTGTTCTCGACAATAAAATGAAGTAATGAAGTGAACACTAACTAGGGTGACTTGAGGGTTTTGACTTAGTAGAGGTAGGGGTATGGAACTCTACCTAGACATTGCACAAGTTGGCTCTAAGAGGAGTCCTAGGAGGTTTTTCTTATGTATTATGATATCATGAAATGTATATATGTTTTTCCTACATGATGTTACTCTTATATGATGTTGGTTACATTGATGAGCATGGCATTGGTCTAAATTTCTATATGTAGTGATGACTACCTATGATGACATGTGTTATGAAGCGAGGCATACCTTATGATCTCCTATCTTGTTTACTTGATTGTGTGGGGTTATGGGGCTTCACATGAGCATTGCAGTTGTAAGCTTGGGATGGGATTGTTTGTAAGGTTCTTGTATGTCAATGATATGAACTAATGAAAATCACATGTTAAGTTTACTTTATGATGATGTTGTCCTTGATTATGAACATGTCTTGTGTTGTTGTGATTCCTTGTCTTGTATATGCTATATTGTGTGTGTATAAGGGTTTTCAAATAACATAGCATGTTTCTAAACAAATGGTCATTTTATGCATATATTCAATTGATTTTATGTTCATATACCCATACTTAGTACAAGTGGTTAACTTGTATTGCTGCTATTTCTACAATTATGTAGGTTCGGGCCGTTGAAGTTTCAAGGTCGTTTGCAAGAGAACATGGAATATTTCCCATGTTTTGGTAGGTCCTCACCTTCCGAGGGCGATGCCACTATCTAGCTATTGTTGTTGCTTTAGTTTTAAGATATTGAGTTCTTTCCTTTCTCATTTGGATACGATCGTTGTATAAGCCTATATGTGGCTATTATTGTAATGAAATATGGTCTATGCCCAAGTGTTTTATTCGTTTTAGATGGTTTAATATGAGACTTATCCTAGACTTCTTATGATATTATGTTACTATATTATGTATGTGAAATAAAATTAGAATCCTATGTAGTGCTTTATATTGGGAGGAGTCTAAATAATCTTCCTATATATTAATAATGTGTAAGCGAGAGGTGTATGCAAACCTCAATGTAGAAGTGAATGAAAAGGTTTTAAATATTCCCTATTTTTAACGTATGATATGTTATGACGAATTGTAAGAGGCTAGTCTTAGTCCTCTTCGAGAACGATGACGCCGGTTAAGTCTAGGTGGTTAAGTCTAGGTGGTGCTTCCCGGATGTGACAATGTGATAGTGTAAAGTATGTGTGTTGGTAGACTTATGTCCCTTACTTGATACATGAAGAATGAGTATATGAATCTTGACTTAGTAGGCTAAAGCACAATTGTCGTGTATGTATTTGTGTTAAAGAAATGTGAGCTTGAATATAGAGAAGAGGGTCATTTATGTGGAATCTTCAACCTAGTTAGAATGTTATGATATCCTTGAAGTTGAAAGCCGTAATGGTAACCTTCTTGTGTGAATGGTGGACTCAAGGTTGGTTGACTGGAACGACATGAAATTATCCTTAGGGAAGTCATTAAGCTATCCTCAGAACCATTGTAAGACATCCCTAGGGGACCCTATTTGGTAATGTTAATATGATTTCGTTATGAACAAGATATGGTACCTATTCGTATGCTCTTTTATTGAAGTACTCTATGTGAAAAAAGGCTAGCACTGGTTCAATATGCTTGGCGAGTGGCTATAGTTGAAGATGAGGCTACAATACAAAGAAACCCTTGATATTCCTTAGCCATGTGCCTACATGGGTTGTGTCCTAGTTCTACCATTTGCAAGTAGAACACCCTCCATCAGAGAAGGGTTCACTCAGGATTCTATGCCTAGCAAGTATGGTCTATGTTGGTCTAGCTAGACATAGAATAGAGAGTCAACCCTCTTTGTAAACCGACATACACCATACTAGCTAGTCATGGAATCCGGAGTCAACCCTACTCCGATTAGGGTGTTTTACAATGGTAGAACTAGGACACATTCAATCTAGGCACATGGTTAAGGAATATCGAGGTTTTCTTTGTACTCTAATGTCCATGTTAACAAGAGCTACTTCCCAAGCATATTCTCTCGGTGCTAGCCGTTGTTCACACAGATTAATTCATTAAAGGAGCATATGATGAGGTACCATATCTTGTTCATAACCAAATCATAACACACCTTACAAAAGAAGACCCACTAAGGCTGCCTACAATGCTTATTAAGCTAGCTCAATGACTTTCATAAGGATGTTTTCATGTTGTTCCAGCCTGTTACATCCGGAGAGCCCACCAGATGCGACGGGCGTCGTCTTACTCACATACGACTCAGACAAGTCCTTAGGATTCGTCATAACATGTCATTAGTTAAAAGGTTTTATACCCTTAGTAAGTTGAGCTATGGTGTTAAATAGTTATCTCTTAAACTATAGCCAGTGAATGTTTAAGACTCCGTGGGGGAGTTATGCTTAGTACCGAGAGGATTTGAAGAAGGGGTGGGTACACTTTGTGAGTAGAGATGTTGTATCCAATGTACCTCTTGAGTGTAACATTTCAGAAAAATGTACATGTCTAGTAAAGATCCTATTAGGTTTAAAGAATGCGTATTGGGGTACATAGGCATCCCAATGCCCAATATTAAGAAATATTGGGCATATTATAGAATATTGGCTTAAGGGTGTTAGCCAATTTCTATATATACACAAGTATGTATAATAAAATTAAAGCTTGTTTAAGAAACGTACCAGCAATGAAGACCCTAATCAAAAAATACACATATTGATTCTCAACTTAACACATCAAGTACTAGGCATCCAAGTGTCAAGCCTAGGTACCATAACATATAACCATTTAAAATGATCATGTAGATTAAGTAGTGTCCAAAGACATAGTGAGGATCCTTGGGAAATAAGTAAACATCCCAAATGAACCTTCCAGAATAGTTAGTTGGGAAAGTGCCCGCAACACATGTGCAAGCACATGTGAAAACACACGTGCAACCGGCCAAGGGACCACTCTAACCGATTCAGTTAGAGCGGTTTGGGACAGGCGCACGTCCGGATCCATCCACATGGGGACAAGCTTCCTAACCGGTCCTAGACCCTAACTAACTGACCTACTAACTAACTAACCTAGGACAAACCAAAAATAACTAACTAAGGGACCCGACAACCTAAGACCTAGTCGGGTGACACCAAACCGTGCAACTAACTAAGAGACAACCTAGTAGCTAACCTAGGATGGTCCAAAGAGTTGGTTATGGTCCTAACAACTTAGGGGTACTTTAGTAATTACCCTAGGTTACTTAATTAATTAATTTATCAACTTAATTAATTAATTTAATTGGTCAAAACCGAAACCACTGAGCAATTTCCAGATTTCGGTTAAGTCAAGTGTTCTTCTAATTCTAGTCAATTTAGGAGGGGCGTTTTGGTAATTAGCTAATTAAATTATTTTAGTTAAGTTATATAGTCTCATTTGAATTAGTTAATATTTAGTTCCTAAAGACTTAGACTCACGTTATTCATCATATACCCTAAGACCAAAAAGCATTGAAAAACATAAGAGAACTCTAGACGATAGCAAGCATTCTTCAAGGTTTTCATGCAAAGTGCAAGGTGATCTTCGTAGATTTAATTCTACAGAAAGGTATGGGTTTCATATCCTGAAATTATTTCTCCAAGAGGCTTTTCAAACGTTTTGACTTCAAGAATATCAAAACTAGGGTTGTTCCCAACGAATCGCATGTTCATCTCCATGGTTCTCCCGATTTCCAATCCTTGTAGATTGTATAATGTAAATCTTGATGCATGTTGTTTGTATGTGGTGTTAACTGATTATTATGTGTATGTTTTAGTGATTTTTATGTCGAATGAAAACCTACATGTTAGATCCACATTCTTAGGGTGTTATTTACATGAACGTTAAATGTTGTAATGCCTACTTGTGTTCGAGAAGATGTAATTGTTATAAGTTGTTCATTGAATTGTTTCATAGGCTAATGAAAGTTAAAAGTTGGCTTGTTAACATGTTAGATTACTATAATGTATTTATGAAGTAATTGAATTGGCTAGTGATAATATTATGACAAGTTTATAGTGAAATTGTGATTTATGCCAACAAATTGGCTAACAAAACTATGTCCAATCATATTACTTCCAAATCATGTAAAGTCATACTAATCTCTACATCAATGAACTCATAACATATGGTATGCCAATCAATGGTACAAGTCCCAACATACCCTATCCACATAAACTTTTGAACGTAATAGTATTGTATAAGTAGTTATAACATTCATAAAAATCATACAAGAGTATTAATTAACGTTGAACAAGTTAAGGTGAGTAACGAAATAACTAAAAGCTTAAGTTATGAAATTGACCTAATATAGAGTGTTAAAAGAAGTGAGACAATTCTCAAATACACTTAATCGATTATGTAAAAAATACTCACATAAGAGGGTGCTAGAATCCGTGAGACAAGTCTCATTCGCACCATGATGATAATGCAAGACTTAAGTTCATATTCATCAAGTAAAGAAAGGGATGACCAGTCATCCATAGATTTAAGTAAACCTCATAACTAGAAGCAAGATTTCATAATGTTTGAGTCAACTCTAAAAGATAATAAAGTAAAATAGATCTGAGCTTAGCACAGATAGACTAGGAATGAGCTTGTGCCAGCACATGTAAGCCTCATGAGACGAGATCACCAACCAGGTGGACCAGGGTCTTTGTATGTCTCCTAGTCTTCGAACTATGTTTTCCAGCATAACGGTACTAGCTAGTGGATGCGTCCACCTAAGAATGCTAGGCAGTAGGTTTCACTTTGGCCGGTGATTCCACCTCTTTTCGGTGTGGAAAAGACACCGGATTTCATGTTTAGCTCACATGATCTATGTCGGTTAAAGCTCAGGAAAGTATCCGGTTCACTATAGCCGTGAACCCCTCTTTTTAGTATGGGGAAGACAATGACTTGGTTTCACTTTAGCCGGTGAACCCCCCTTTTCGGTGTGGGGTAGACACAGAACATGGTTCACCGTAACCGGTGAACCACCCCTTTTCGGTGTGGGGGAGACACTGGATTTCATGTTAGCTCGCATGATCTACTTTTGTTAATGCTAAAGAATTCTTTAAGAGAGTAAGAAAGAATAAAGTAGCATGTTCAAAGTGAACAATAGAGCAAAGAAGTAGAAACATAAGTTCGTAGTGGACTAAGTAAGCAAGAGCTTAAGAATGACAATCATTAATGTTGATAAGAATGAATTATTAACAAGTTAGTGGTTTATGCCAATATTGGAGTATGAATATATGCCTCAAAGATTTATATATTAGGTTAACACCAATTAATGGGCATAGCCAATAAAGATTGGCTTATAAATATATTCATCCCCATTTAACAAGAATAAATAAATCCAACTTGTAAGTAATGTAGCCAAATCATTTCCATAGTCTTGTGAATTACTTACTCGATTCATTGTAGGTATGGGACTACAATGAATCATTGCACTTGTAAGTAAAACATAGTATCAAAGGAGATCATTGAACTACACAAGAAGAAGAAGAAAAGACTGAAAAATAATCTAAGTCTGAGAATAGGAGTTCTCGGCCTAAGAGGATCAAAATAATAAACTTTTGTTTAAGTTGTTCTAAAATTATGTTCATGATTCCAAGGTCTTATGTTCATATAGAAAATGAGTTGTGTGCCTTAATTTCATGAGAACATGTCATATTCATAGCATGAATCATAAGTAACGATTTAAGAAAGTAAAGTGAATTAACTTTCCATAAACGACATGTTGCTTTAGGAAGAGCTTTCCTTGATCTTGCATAGTCCTTATGTGTTTATGTGCATACACCCATACTTCGTACAAGTGTGTACTAACCCCATATATTATTACTATTTTTATAGGCGCAGGTCCAAGAGAAGATTGAAGTTTCGACGAAGCGGTTTGGATTAGCGATCTCCAGACTTTGGTAGGTCCTCTTGAGTTCGAGGATGCTATATTTATTATTCTAGCTTAGTACATTGGACATAGCTAGTGCAGATAGTCCCTAGTGTTTCATTCCAAACATTTGTTCAAGCGTTGTAATAAGGCCGATTGGCAAACTATTATTATTATTATTATGATTTTCTATTTCGATTGTTTAGTCTTTATTAGATGGTTTAATTAGTTTGAGCTCATTAGAATATCACTCTTATGCAGTATATATATGAAGTCTATGTACACTTCAATAAGTAATTAAAAGTTTTAAATTTTCCGCAAATTTAACTGTATGATTGTGATGAAAGCTAAGAAAAGGCTTGTCAGCGACCTCTGAGATGTTAGTGACGCCAGTTATATTCGAATTCCAGAATCCGGGTGTGACATTAATATGGGTGCTCCTCGTTTGTAGAGAATGAGTTACTTTGTAGCAATCTCCTTATTCCTTAATTATGCGCCCGCGTAGGTGTAGCTATTAGAGAATCCATGTAAAGGCTAAATAATATGACCCTATCTTAATGCGGTAGGGGTTAGTACCAGTATTCCATGTCTAGCTCTCATGATCTATGTCGTTTAAATCTAGTCCCCAAAAATGTATGTGAATGAACTAAGTCTTCTTAAGGTTGTACTACTCAGGGTAGGTGGTGGAATGGGACGTTACCTATTCATTTCACAAGTAGACATTTCGAGGGAGTCGTGGTGTGTCCTTATATGAAATGTATGAATGGGTCATTACATGATGTATATGAAAGTATTGTGACTTATGTCTAATGTTAAGGAACCATGTTGATATTATGACTTGTATGATGAAAGCTTAGTATGTGATAAATGTGATGTGCCTATTATAAGGCGATTCTTAAGGAGCACTAAGCGCAAGTTGTAGTATGGGATGCTACTTTTACATTGCACTAAGTGTGACTTGGGCATTATCTCGGAGGATGGTTCTTATGTGAAGTTCCTAAGTATATGTATGTTTCTCTAGTGTCTTTGGTATTGGATGGTTACTTTTATAAATGAAATGAGGTATTCTTACCCTTAGTAGTCTTAAGGATCTCTTAGGTAGGTATTGGGTAGGTTGTATGGGCAATCTCCTTATGTCTTAATAGGGAAGCCATAGGATACCTTAGGATAAGAGTAGTTCATGTGTGATTTTGTGTTTATTGTAAGTATGCTCTTATGTTAAGAATAATGGAAGTTTTACTTTATGTACTAAATGATGATACTATATGATGTTTTGTAACTTAATTCATGAAGGTTTTTATTATAATAGCATGACTTGTATGTTTATACTAAATTGTCCCTTTCTGCATGATTTTGCATAATTCCGCACTTAGTAAAATGTTTTTACTAACCCCATGCTTTTCTATACTCTATAAGTATAGGTTTGATACAAGTTCAAGGTTAGAAGGAAATCTTGGGAATCGACTCTCTCAAGACTAAGTATGTCCTCTTATATTATAGGGCATAGTCAATGTTTCTTTAGTTTCTTCTTTTTAGACTTGTAAGGACATATTATGTATTTCGTTCAATGTAAAAGGAATGTTTCCCTAAGATATTTAAGGTGTGTCTTAATTTTTGGATTATGACGACGAGACTTATTCCTTATCTTTTATAAAAGATGTTTTTTATTATTATTGTTGTGAGAAGTTTTAAACTCCGTATTACTTTTCATATCTTATGTAATGAACGATAGCTAAGAGGCTTGTGCAATACCTCCGTGAGGTCGAGCACGCCGTGTTTTGACTTCAAGAGTACTCCTTTCTTCTAGGGTGTACTTGCGGGTAATTATAGGATACACCTGTACATAATGACTCATTTCATCCCTATCATTTGAAATCAAAGAGAAAGCATATTTTCACATATTAATGAACTTTAAGGAGTATTCCTTAACACTCATACATCTTTAAAGAAGGTAGATGAACTCCTCTACCTTAGATTCCCTTTGCTCCCTTGGGAAGAATCATTAAGGAAAGACCCTTTTGAAGATCTTCCAAGTCACAGGACCACCGCCTAGAGCCCTACTATCCATCCACTAATTGTACCACGTCTAAGCCATGTCCTTGAGTTGATAGTGAGAAATCTCATCCTTCTCCATAGCACTCACCCCCCTAGAAAACAAAATCTTATTGACCGCATCAAGGAAGTCTTGGGAGTCTTGTTCAACCTTGGAGCCGAAAAACATAGGAGGATTCATCCTCGTAAAATCTCTCAGGCGTCTAGCCATAGTACAAGCATGTTAATTCTCTCGAGGTACAACATCCCAGTTAGCTTATGCCGTAATGGCTTGAGTTTGAGTAGTGATGGCTTGGGCCATTTGGAAAAGGGCTGCCCTCACCTCACCATCCGTCATGGTTGGAGGATTGATCGGAACATGTTCATTCGCATTATCTTTCACTTGAGGAGGAACTCGATTGCCTTGGGGAGTAGGTCCCGCATTCGCAATCCATTCTCTTTCTCTTCTCGCGGCTGTCCTTCTTTGGTTCATAGCCTATAACCACAATAAAGGGATTATATGCTAAAAGACACATAGAAGCTTACTTAGGCTACATGAAGTGTACTTAGACTTCATGCTTAACATATATTGAGGTATACATAGACCTCTCACATCAAAGCTTACTTAGGCTTATCTTTTAACAACATGATAACATACATACGATATTCTAAAACATTTCTCACATAAAAACCATCTAAAGAATATGAGTTGGACTCAGCCAATAAAATGTTAATATGCCATATAGGCTAATAGAATACAAAGAACATAAAATGGAATAAAGAGTATTTCTTAAAACTACTAAAGTCTTCATAAGCTAGAATAATGAAAGGATAGCATCCCCGAACATGATGACCTACCAACACTTAGAGGAAGAGTTCCAAGCTTCTTCAATCGACCTTCTTAATCATCAATGGTCGGACCCTACATTTGTAGTAATATAAAGTAAGGGATTAGTACGCCACATATACTAAGTGTGGGTATATGCACATAACCAATTAAGAACATGCATGAAAAGGACCATTTCTTTAGAAATCATGCTAAATCATTTGAAAGCCTTTAATTCACATAAAATAGAGAGCTTATACATTATAACTATCACAACAACGTAAAGCATGATCATAATCAAAGTCATATAATCATAAAGTCTTACTAACATTTCATGTTCAATAGTGCATATCAACTTAACATATAAAACACATACCAATAATCCCATCCCAAGACTACAAGCGCAATGATCATGTGAATCCCCATAAGCTGAAATTATCATGTAAACAAGATAGGAGATCATAAGTAAAGTTTTGCTTCATACAACTTATATCATAAGTAATTAGCACCCCATATATCAATATACACCAATAACATATTCATCAACGTAACAAACATTACATAAGAGTAACATCATATACCATAAGCATTATACATTTCATGTTATAATATTACATAAGAACAATCTCCTAGGACTTCCCTTAGAGTCAATTTGGGCAATGTCTAGGTAGAGTCCCATCCTCCTACTATACTAAGTAAACTCCGCAAGTCACCCTAGTCAATGTCCATTTACTTGTCTATGATTTTACTTGTGGGAAAAATCCCCTTTACCAACTTTAGACCATGTGAGATAAACATAGTATTCGGTGTCATGAAACCCCACACCGATAGAAGGTGTTCTACCAGCCAAAGTAGAGACAAAACATGAACATAGCATTCTAGGTGGAACCACTAGATAGTATTCCTATGGAGGCAAAATAGTTCAAGAACTAGGAGATATATATATTACAGACACATAGTTCCACATTACATGACAACCTCTATCTCATGAGAGTCATTGTGAACCTACCGTCCAAATAGGTAAGGGAAACCTCTCATATCTACCTTCCAAAAAGTTGTTAAGCTATAGTCCCTTTTTGAATAATCTTTAAGTTATCATTTAATCATAAATCTTATCATAAGTCATAGGCTATTAACTCCTTGAATAAACATGATCATAAGCTCTTTAGGTTTAGATGAGAATTTCCTTTCATCACAACCCTTCATTTGTGAGATTTATATATCATAATCATATTGTGTAAGACATACAAGAAAGCATCATAACTTACATTCTCGTATCCTTACCATGATCCCACATTTAACATATTCATAGGCCGATATATATGCATAGAAACATTATACACACTTCCAACTTGCATAGAAACATCAATTATAGGCAAACATCAATATAATAGAGCAATCATGACTTTAGAAGACTTACCTATAGATTCAAAGAATCTTTATCAAGAACTTACACTCAATGCATCACAATAATCCAATAATATAGCGAAATACATAATAAGATAACCAATCCCAACCACTCTAGTCATACACACGACCAATTCATAGTTTGGGTTAAGTGAAAGGGCTCATTTATGAGTTCGGTCAAACAATCATTCCAATCCCAACATTTCATAACATTAAATGAGTACTATAACTTGATCAAATCAACATTATTTAGGGAGAGAGCATGTTCACTCAAAAACCAACATTTACCATATCAATTATTCAACAATACATGCTTTATTAGTGTAGGAAATCACAATTCATCGTCATTAGTCATAAATTTTGAGTTTGGAAGAAAACCCATTTGGAGAGTAAAAAACCTAGGAATTGAATTGTTGGAAATCATATTTGAAAGGACCTTTTGGGGAAAAGAATACCAAGAGTGAAGAACCCATACCTTATTAACGATAATTCCACGAATTTATAACGAAAATCTTGAAGTCTTCGTCTTCTTTCTTGAACTTTTATTATTATTCAATGGAGGATGAGGTAGAGAGAGAATGTAGAGAGAATTGGGAGAATGTCGGTTTCAATTTGTCTTTAAGTTTTGTAGTGGGAAATTAATGGTATTTGACCTAAATTTAATATAAAGTCCATCCCCAAAATACCTAAACTACCCCTCATTAAGTTGGACTTCCAAATGTGAAGTCCAACTCTATATTCACTGTGGAGCCCCGTCCATCTTTATGCCACACTTCACGGTCCGTGAAGTGCATGACAGACCGTGGTGGTGGTCGTGGAATGGAGAGGCATTGGCTCATCAAACGAGTCACCTCCACTTGATTTCTCTAAGGCATCTTCACTAGACAACTCCCCCCTTCCGTGAACATGCACCACGGCCCGTAATGAGGCTCCTGGTGCTCTAGGCAGTAGCTCACCAAGACTACCCTATTTTCCCCACAATTTGCTAAGGAATTTTCACAGAAGTCTCTTCCTTCCTTCAAGACATGACATGGGAGATGGCAAGGCGACAACCCATGGTTTTGGGCGAAGTTTGCATGCGAAAAACACATGGTCTGGTCAAATGCTGGAATATCAACCTGAGAAAAATTGAAGCATGGTAAAATATGAATAAGCGCAACAAGAAAACAAGGAATGACAGGAGTGGATTAAAAGTTAACACGGGCAAAGCAATACAGCGGCAGGCAGCGACATGTCGGTGGTGCGCAGGCATGAAATGTGAGCGGGTGGATTCGGGTGGACTTTTATGAGGCAATTAATACACAATTTTTAGTCATTATATTGGAGCCAAAAATATGAAGGGAAAATTCAGCAAAAGTCTGAAATCCAGTAGGCCATGTCAGATGCCAAGCACATGGAGCGGTTACCTTTTTATAACCTCTTATGCCCATATTCATTGTATCTCTTGTATGCTTTTTGAATTCGAATTTTGAATGGTTATTATCTGTTAGGGACTTCAACTGAATTATATTTTAGTTGGATGATTGTTTTACAAGTTTTATACATGTTCCACAACACTATACAATGTAAAACACAAGGCTGCCACAGGTGAAAGTGGGAGGAGTATGTCTGGAATTTCACCCAGAAACCTAGAAGAAGCGTAAGGTTTTCAAAAAGGTATCAAAGGCAGCAATCGACTTGTGATTGTGCCTAAGTCAAAGTTGAAGTCAAAGTTGGAAAGAATTGTTGTTCCAACGAGTGAGTCCTTTGTATTCGTTTTAATTATTAATATAAAAGTTGGGTTTTGCCCGTATTCTTATGTGTTCATTTTTTTTATTGAACGTATGAAGAATATTCTAAGGTAAAAATAGTAAAACATCCTTAAAACGTTAGGCAAACTAGGCTACAGAAAGGTCTGAGTTGAGTGAGACTTGAATGCCTCACATTGGGCTAACCTCTTGCACGAAATTTAGGTGAAGTAATCTGCCCGTGTGAGAATATGTTATCAAAGCATTGCTTAGATTATTCGATGGCTAGTGGAAATCATGAAATGCGTGAGCGGATGACATGATTGGAAGCAATGATTGGAGAACCAAATGATGGGGAGGACTTGGTTGATCTGGTGACAAATTCAAAGAGTGAATGCAGAACTAACCTTGACCAAAGAGATATTGAACGAAAAAGTTCTGTTGTTGGAGGTAGAATATACAGCCAAATACGAAACTGCCCGACAAAAAATTGAACTAGTTTGTAGGGAGAAGGAAGACTTGCGTGGTGAAGTTCTTCTTCTATGTTGGTCGTTTCAAGTAACAATTGGCCCCATAAGAATAAAGGTTTTAGAGCTAAGGCTTACAATGGTGTAAGGAGTGCCAAGGAATTGGAGAACTTTCTTTGGATATCGAAAACTACTTCAAGGGAGAAATTGTTCAAGATATTGAAAAGGTGTCAGTCACAACAATGTAATTAAGTGATGATGCCAAAGTTTGGTGGAGAACAAGGGTTGTTGAAGTAGAAGGTTCGAATATTCCACAGATTGAAACATGCAAAATGTTAAAGAAATAATTGATAACTCAATTCCTTTCAAGAAATTCGTCTTGGTTGGCAAGGGATGGGGTGCGGCATTTGAAACAAAACAGCACGATGAGGACATCTATCAAGGAGTTTTCATACTTGATGTTCAACATAGGCAACATGGTTTAGGAAGACAAGTTACACTATTCCAAAAGCGGGTTAAAAGGATGGGCACAAAAAGAGTTAAGCAGAAAAAATGTTCAAACTCTTAATGTTGCAATAGTAGCAGCAGACAAGTTGTCTAACTTCGATGAGGGTGAGGACCCAAGGGGTTCTTTGCAATTCAAACAAAAGGGCAAGGGGAAGGAGTGGAAGGAGTGGAAGGAAAACGGGAAGGGCCAAGCTACTAAAAAGAAAGACGAAGATGGAAAACTAGAGAGGGGGAGTCTTATTTTCCAAAACCAAAATGTCTGGAGGATTCTTTACTTGTGGTGGTCCACATTTGAAAAGGGAATGTCTGGTGCAAGTTAAAGTGAATGCCATACTTGCTGCCGAATTGGAAAGGGAAAAGAGCAATGAGGCAGGAATGTCAAATGTGAATTCTTTGGCATTGGTTGAAGATGAAGATGATTGGCATGATATGATACTTGTCTGGAACCCAAATAGGGTCAGATGATGGATGTACTTGAAGAAAACATCGAGTTTCATTGGGTTGGGGAAGTTTGTAAGGGACCTAAAGAGTACCTGGACATAGGAACAGTGGCGGCAAAGGTTTAGCATGATTGACTTTGTCTAGGGAAAAAGTGCGGGTGGAATCAATCATGCATTGTGTGAGAGGAGTGTTAGCATTTTCGAATTGTTTCAAATTATATTGGTAGAACAGTGTGAAGATATGACATGGGTGTTGCAAATGCAACAACCCATGTCATGACTTGGGAGCTTGCCGACATTGGCTTTGGCGAAGTTTGCATGTTTACACATGGTGTAAGACCCCGAAAATGAGATACGGTGTCTAGAGCCTAATGTGTTCGTATAATGTTATAAGGTCCTAAAAAGCCTTATTATTTGATATAGAGTCAGTGTGCAAAGTTTGAAGTGATTTGGAAGTCGAACGTCAAGGGACGTCCAAGACGTTCGACAAATAGTCTCTTATGTGCATCATGTGGGTATGCATGCCTAAATTGTATGAACTGAGTCTAATGAGTCTTTAAATAGTTTTAAATGATGTTTAATGTTGCTATATGAAGTTTCGTGAAGTTCGGAGGTCAAACGCCCAAGAACGTCCAAGGCATTCGAAAGATAGCCCCTAAGACGTTCATCGTATGTCATGTTGGGGTCAAGGATTTTTGGACGTCTTGTAGGTGTTTGTTTTGGATGAAATTTATGTGGAAGGTCTTTAACATGTTAAGGTTTATAATCGCATTGGAAACGTCTGGGAAATTATCCCCAAGGACCATCGAAGGGTCCTTGAGGAAGGACCCAAAAGTTGATGGGCAGGCTGTCTGAGGCAGCCCTAGCGACGGAGCTGTCAACGGCCAGTCATGGCTGTGACGCCCCATCACAAGGGTTCCGTCGTGGGGGCCTTGTCCAAGGGTGTAGTTTGGAACCTTGGCAAGCCACTGTTGCTTGCAACGGAGGGCCATGATGCCCCGTGTCAGTCACGATGCCCCGTCATGGGCAAGTCATCGTGGGCTGTTTTCCCTGCGAGCAGATTTTCTGCCAAGTCAGGGGTGAACTTGTAAATTCACCCCACGTCCTAAACTGATTATTATGGGTTTATTTAAGAAATTTTGGGTGTATATAATCCATCCAAAACGTGATCAACCCATTCATAAATCCTCTCACATGTTTTAAGCCTTTCCCTCCCAAAATACTCTCTCTAGAAACCACCATTGTTGGTGAAGCTCAAGAATAGATTCAAAATGATTTTTCCATGTATGAATCACCAAGTTTAAGAGGTTTTAAACTAATTTAAGGTATGAATCCTTCATCTTCAAGTAACCTTCCACTTGGAGAGTTCTTCTCAATGTTTTTCAAAGAAATTTTATGATCAAGTTTCCAATCTTCCAATCTAGCCATGGGTTCTTTCTCAAAACGTTTTTAATTATTAAATCATGATGAATTGAAGTTAATACAATGGTTTTAATATGATTTCACTCTAATTGCAAGATGAACCCATGTTCCTTCCAAAATTGGTTTAGCTCTTGCATGGGCTTTGTGATTATGGCTTGTTCTTGATTAATTGGTGATTCTCTTACGTTGAATTGCTTGTGGTTATTGTTATATACATTAATTTATGGTGAATTGATGGTTATCAGTCCATGATGCTAAATATATGAAGATTTGAATATGAATAGCCTATGTTTCTACATGTTGTCTTGAAGTCGATTGTGAGATCGGTTGTGTAGACTCTTGATTATGTATGAACTGCTGTAGCTACTGTTTTAGGGTGATATAATGGATGAATTTTGTAGGTATAAATCCTTAATGATCAAATTAAGAAGGGCTTGCATGAATGGATATAGATTCCTTTAGGCTATGAAGTTAAACAGCTAAGTATGAGATAGATCTTGAATTGTGATTAGATGAAGCATGATTTTAGCCTTGATTTCCTATCTAATTAGTTACTTCCTAATGAGTGTATTGTTGATGAAATATGAATGATGATCAAACGCTTAGATAGTTCATAGTATTGGTAAAGTTTTCTACACTCTAGCAAATCGATAAGCCTAAATGCCTTTGTTGTAACCTTAATCTTGAAGGTATGCAATCATGATTTCAATATGGTTAAATGTAGGTTTAGCTACTGCCTTAGGCTTATATATTTATGAACTATGATCTAAAATCAATGTAAGGGAAGTTAGCTAATGATCTATGTTATTCTACTTTCCTAGTATGTTGTTATGTTGTATTATGTTATGGTATAATCTTGTACCGTTGTACGTGGTTTCTTATATGTTTAAAGTATATTTAGCTACTGCCATATATGTGTTTTATTGATGAATAATGTGTATTGATCAATGATGATCAAAGGGTGAGAAGTTGGTAAGCATACTTAATTCCTCTACTCTTCTACTTCTCTATTCTTCTATAATAATGTTGATGAAGCCTTGTATGGCATTGTGTGGTATGGTCCACTTATGGTGGCGGTGTTTATATTATTGTCATTATATATGTGTTGACCATGGCCTTGAAGGCAAATTGATGAACTTATGAACATGTGCTTAAGATGATACTATGAGAAGATTATGCTTACTTTCCTATTCTAGTTGTGAATTAGGTTGTGTGGCTATTTCATGAGCATGTGTATAACCATGTTAGGGTAAAGTATAGGTG
Source organism: Solanum lycopersicoides (assembly GCA_022817965.1). Classification (NCBI taxonomy): domain Eukaryota; kingdom Viridiplantae; phylum Streptophyta; class Magnoliopsida; order Solanales; family Solanaceae; genus Solanum; species Solanum lycopersicoides. The sequence goes on from JAJJBR010000921.1 coordinate 63,914, forward strand.
CTGCCATTGATGTGTTAAGATGGTTAATAACCCCTTACCTATGTACCCTTATATGAAGTGTAAATAGCTAAAGTAGGAGTCTTGATTATAATGTATATATTGTCTTATCTCCTATGCTATTATGTGTTGTGTGCTATGTGCTTGGAAGTGTAATATGTACTAATAGGATGGCTAACTCAAGAATTTATTGATAGCCATTATGTGATCATGTTGGTCAATGTACACACACTCTCACTTACATGCATATTACAAGTAGTATAAGTCATTGTGTCTAAATGAAAGGTAGTTCTCATATTCATAGTGTCTACTACATGTATGTTAAGGTGATGTTTATGAATGAATGATTTGTATTCCCTTACTAGGATAACTTGATAGGTGTACTAGTATGGGCAAGGGTATGGAACCTTGTCTATGCATTGCACATGTGTATCTTGATAGGATAGTTCCTAGGTTTGGTTTCTTATGTATATGAAGGATGATTATATGAACATGTTATGAATATGATGTATATGATATGATGAAGTATGAACGTGTATAGTGTTTTAGTAGGTTTATATGAAAGTATTGCTCATATAGTTATGCCTATAGACTTATGCATTGATATATGAACATGTGTGACATTATGTGTTATGTGAAAGGTTTGCTCACATCTATGTATACACTCACACAGATGGATGATCTAGTTAGTGAGAGGGGCCTTGCTAGGGGTGCCCAAGAATACTCCAAAACTAGATAGGTGCTTGAATATGCTATAAGCATATGAATTATGAATATCCTAAGCCTATGTTTTTAGAAATAAAGGTAATAAAGGCTTTTCAATAAAGGGAACTTAGCTTAGCACCGAGTGAACTTGACATTGAGAGGTGTTGACTTTCCTTGGAGGAAGATTCACCATTTGTCCCTTATAGAGTGTTGACTTCCCTTAGAGGAATACTCACCTATGGACCTACATGAGGTGTTGACTTTCCTTGAGGAAGATTCACTCATGTTTTCTCATGAGGTGAGGCCCCAATTACCAAATGGTATGTAGAGGGAATACCTATCTCTTAGTTCCATAAACTATGCTTGCCACATAGGATCTAGCAAAGTGAATTCACTTAGGATGCTAGGATGTATGTTAATGTTCTACCTTGGCTAGGTAGGAACACCTTCCTTTGGTGTAAGGCTCTACAACACCAAATTCCATGTTTAGCACCCATGGTCTTAGTGTCGGTTAAGGCTATGGTTTCCCTAAAGGTAAAATGGAAAATGGAAGAAATTGAAAAGGATCCTAATTAAGAGGACTTAAGGTAAGTTACTTAGGATAGATGCAAGTAATGAACTTAGACATTGCACAAGTGACTCCTTAGGAAGTCTTAGGAAGGTGCCCTAATGCATATGATTATGTATGTGTCCTTTATGTATGATATTGTAGTCTTGGTTTGGCTATGTTATATTGACTATACTTATATGATGGCATGTGTTGTCTTGTGTAGATGCTAAGTATGGACCTTCTCTTGTGTCTTAAGGTGATACATTGCACCAAGTATCCTAAAGGATTACTTAGGAGGCTAATGAATTAAGAGTAATGGTTCACTATAAAGGTGATGGAGTTCACTGTAAAGTGACCTCAATTGTACTTAAATTCTATATGTGCTTTTCTGTGATGTTTGGCCTTTGATTGTGTTTCATGAAGTATGTGGATGATATAAATGCTATTGATAAAGGTTTTATGATGATTTACTCAAAATGGCATGAAGTATGATTTCAAAGGAAATGTCCCTTTTAAATGCATGTTTTTGCATGGTTGCCATACTTAGTACATTCTTGTGCTAATCCCATTCTTCTTTACTTTTTACACAAAGTGTAGGTATGGAATGCTTAAAGAGGTCTATGATTGAGGAGCTTGATAGGTGATTTCCCAAGCTCAAGGAAAGGAATCCTTAAGTTCAAGGATGTCCTAACGTGTACTTATTGTAAAGTCTATTTAGTAATGTATAGCTTTGTATTATGTCTTAAGGGCCTTGTCCTTAATGTACTCTAAAGTTATTGAGTCTAAGATGGCAAAGAGACTTAGAGTCTAAATATGTATTATGACTTATGTTTTATATATATATGATGTGATGTTTCTAGCATATGATGTGCTATGAAAAGTTTTAAATTTTCCGCTAAATTTACTATGCCAATGCAATGAATGATATGAGAGGATTGTCTTAGACCTCCGAGAGGTCGACGACACCAGTTACAATCGAAGATTGTATCCTATCTTCTAGGGTATGGTTTCGGGTTGTGACAAACTTGATATTAGAGCATGAGGTTTATGTAGCGATTTTAGGTTCTAAGAAGTCTCATATTGCCATGTCTAGTAGAGTCTTGTATCATTGGTTGTGAGTCGCGACACATCAAATGGTACGAGAGGCTATAGGACGATAGAGTTTCCCTTCTTCATCATTCTCATATCGTGCCATAGAACTTGACTCTATAAGATCTCTCTCTTGTGTTTTCTTGTCCGGTGGTATTTTAGATGTGATTGGTTGGATGAGATTGCTCTATGCTTGAGGGAGAAAAGATGAGTTTAAAATGCTTATCTTTGTTTTATGGTTTGAATGAGTATGTGTGAAGGTGACACTTGTCCTTATTTGACGATGTATATACTAACTAAGGCGACTTGAAGGGTTAACTAGACTTAGGTAGGGGTAAGGGACTCTACCTACATCTTGCACTAGTTTGCCTTGATGGAGACCTTAGGAGTTTAATCTATGTATGTGTATGATGATAGATGTAAATGTCCTTATGTGATGATCTCTATGCTTGTAAACATGTAAATAGCCTAGTGTGCTAAAGATATGGAGTATGGTGCTAATTGTAGTTCTTGTTGGGTTACTTGGTTTAGTGAAGTTATGGAGCTTTACTTGATTATTGCACATGTTAACTCTACGGGGATTATGATTGGTTATCTTACCTTACTATGTATGAAATATCTCTTATTTGATGATGCGATGCCAATTATGGCAATATATGAAATCTATGTGAATAGCAAGTTATGTCAAATGATGTATGTCATGATATAGTTAAAGCATGCTAGAAGTTTGGAGGTTAAAGTGAATTCTCTTAGATTGTTGTATTCCTATATGTTTTGTATGATGGTAGCCAAATACTAGGATTTGAACTTGGAGTATTCAATAACTACCTATGGAAGCATGCTATCCTATGAAGGTATGTGATTAAAAGTGTGCATTGTTTTCCTTTGTATATAAGTGGTACTTGATGAGTTGCTAGTATAAATTGGAGTCTTTTGTAGAGACTTAAGTTGTAAATATAGTATGCATGCTTATGAAGAATGAGTTGGTAAAACTTTGTATCTTATATTTCCATGCTTGTTCCATCAGATGTCTAAATGTTGCTTTTTTGGATATTTGGAAGCATGCTCACAGTAAAGACTAGGCAACTTATTGTAATATGTTTGGAGAACCTACTAAATTGTCATTTGATTGGATGTTATTGAAATATGTGTAGAATTTATGAATATGAACATGATCAGGAATGTGGAAAAGAATTTTCGCTATTTATATTGAAGGATGAGAATATTATGACATGATGAGTTGTAGAGTTATTTCTAACTTCTTGTTGTGTTAAAAACCTCCTTGTTGTTTTCCACTAATGATGTATGACCTTAGTGTCTATTGCATTGTAGGAAGACCTTATGTGAATTGAATGGTATGATCAAAAATTGATGGTTGAGGATGATTTGCCTAAAATGATAAGGTTTAGAATGCCTTAGTGTTGCTAAATTGAATTAATGAAAATTCCCTCTAAAGTAGAAATCACTTTAAGTGATGAATATGAAGGTTGTGTATTTGAGATCCTCTATATGTTGGGTTAAGTTACTCTTAATTGGGTTTACCCTAAGTGGGGGATGGTGTTTGAGTAGTGATATTGTAGAAATTGTCTACATTGTTCTTCTATTCTTACTTGAATTGGAAAATGTGAATTCTTAGTAAGATTGTTCATGAAAATAGTCTTGCATAAAGTGTGAATTGCATGATCTTTATATGATTGGTATGAATTGATTGACATCATCTTAGAGACATGGTGAATTTTCCAAATAAGCATGAGAGGAAAGTTTTGATAAAATCCATGTTTTCTCTTGTTGACTTGCATTTTAATGTGCTAAATGTGAAGTTGACTTCATGAGGTAAGACAAGGAATTGGTAATAGTCACTTGTAGGGTAAATTGTTTAGCCTTGTAATGGGAGTTGAGTCTCTTTTACCATGAAATATGTTGACTCTCTTGAAAATTTAGTGACTTGATGATTTGTAATGCAAAATTTTAGGCTCATTCTTGAAAGGTGAAAGCATGTTTAGCTAAATGTTAATGTGTGTGCCTATAATTTGTGTTATTTTTCCAAAATGAGGCTTCTAAAAGGGTGAGTATTATGTTAAGAAAAGCAATTTATGGAATGGTTTCCTATTTGGTTGTGATGTACTTGGTGTGACTTACCACTTAGACCTCACTAGGAAGGAAAGATAAGCATGCCTTGGTTTAAAAGTTGAGATTTTTCATTTTAGGAAGAATTGACCTTGTACCTTGCTAAGGTGTGAACTCATGACACATGTAAGTGTGCTGAGGAGAAGGATATTCCTCCATGGACACCACTAAGCATGGTATGGTTGAGTATGACCTTCATGGCACTAGGTCTAACTAATGAAGATTTTGATTAAATGCAATTAACTCAAGTCTATGTGCATTGAAGTATGAGTGCCTACTTGTTTTGAGTATTGTTGAAATCTGCCTATATGTGGCCTTGCAAGATGTTATCTTAATGAATTAAGGTGTAATGAACATGTTATGATTAGGAGAAGTATGTTCCTCCTATGAACATGCTAAGAGCCTCTTTGATTAATGCATTAAGGGTGAGTGAATTGAAATTTTGCTTGCTTGTGTGCATTGAATGCTAAATGGTGTAAAGTTGTGTTCCTTTTAAAGTTTGGTACATTAACTTCTATGTGATGATGTTATAACATATATGAACTGCTATCTGATGCATTGAAGTCCTTGTTGTGATTAAAGTGTCCTAAGTGTCATTCGAGGACGAATGTTCCCAAATGGGGGATATTGTAAGACCCCGAAAATGAGATAAGGTGTCTAGAGACTAACACGTTCGTATTAATGTTATAAGGTCCTAAAATGCCTTATTATGTGATATAGAGGCAGTGTGCAAAGTTTGAAGTGATTTGGAAGTCGAACGTCAAGGGACGTCCAAGACGTTCGACAAAGTCTCTTATGTGCCTCATGTGGGTATGCATGCCTAAATTGTATGAACTGAGTCTAATGAGTCTTGAAATGGTTTTAAATGATGTTTAATATTGTTATATGAAGTTTCGTGAAGTTCGGAGGTCAAACGCCCAAGAACGTCCAAGGCGTTCGAAAGATAGCCCCTAAGACATTCATCGTATGTCATGTTGGGGTCAAGGCTGTTTGGACGTCTTGTAGGTGTTTGTTTTGGATGAAATTTATGTGGAAGGTATTTAACATGTTAAGGTTTGTAATCGCACTGGAAACGTCTGAGAAATTATCCCCAAGGACCATCGAAGGGTCCTTGAGGAAGGACCCAAAAGCTGATGGGCAGGCTGTCCAAGGCAGCCCTGGCGACGGAGCTGTCAACGGCCAGTCATGGCTGTGACGCCCCGTCACAAGGGTTCCGTCGTGGGTGCCTTGTCCAAGGGTGTAGTTTGGAACATTGGCAAGCCACTGTTGCTTGCAACGGAGGGCCATGATGCCCCGTGTCAGCCGCGATGCCCCGTCATGGGCAAGTCGTCGTGGGCTGTTTTCCCTGCGAGCAGATTTTCTGCCAAGTCAGGGGTGAACTTGTAAATTCACCCACGTCCTAAACTGATTATTATGGGTTTATTTAAGAAATTTTGGGTGTATATAAGCCATCCAAAACGTGATCAACCCATTCATAAATCCTCTCACATGTTTTAAGCCTTTCCCCCAAAATACTCTCTCTAGAAACCACCATTGTTGGTGAAGATCAAGAACAGATTCAAGATGGGTTTTCCATGGATGAATAACCAAGTTTAAGAGGTTTTCAACTAATTTAAGGTATGGAAATCCTTCATCTTCAAGTAACCTTCCACTTGGAGAGTTCTTCTTAATGTTTTTCAAAGAAATTTTATGATCAAGTTTCCAATCTTCCAATCTAGCCATGGGTTCTTTCTCAAAACGTTTTTAATGATTAAATCATGATGAATTGAAGTTAATACAATGGTTTTAATGTGATTTCACTCCAATTGCATGATGAACCCATGTTCCTTCCAAAATTGGTTTAGCTCTTGCATGGGCTTTGTGATTATGGCTTGTTCTTGATTAATTGGTGATTCTCTTACGTTGAATTGCTTGTGGTTATTGTTATTTACATTAATTGATGGTGAATTGATGATGATAAGTCCATGATGATAAATATATGAAGATTTGAATATGAATAGCCTATGTTTCTACATGTTGTCTTGAAGTCGATTGTGAGATCGGTTGTGTAGACTCTTGATTATGTATGAACTGTTGTAGCTACTGTTTTAGGGTGATATAATGGATGAATTTTGTAGGTATAAATCCTTAATGATCAAATTAAGAAGGGTTTGCATGAATGGATATAGATTCCTTTAGGCTATGAAGTTAAAAAGCTAAGTATGTGATAGATCTTCAATTGTGATTAGATGAAGCATGATTTTAGCCTTGATTTCCTATCTAATTAGCTACTGCCTAATGAGTGTATTTTTGATGAAATATGAATGATGATCAAACGCTTAGATAGTTCATAGTATTGGTAAAGTTTTCTACACTCTAGCAAATCGATAAGCCTAAATGCCTTTGTTGTAACCTTAATCTTGAAGGTATGTAATCATGATTTCAATATGGTTAAATGTAGGTTTAGCTACTGCCTTAGGCTTATATATGTATGAACTATGATCTAAAATCAATGTAAGGGAAGTTAGCTAATGATCTATGTTATTCTACTTTCCTAGTATGTTGATATGTTGTATTATGTTATGGTATAATCTTGTAGCGACTTGTACATGGTTTCTTATATGTTTAAAGTACATTTAGCTACTCCATATATGTGTTTTATTGATGAATAAGGTGTATTGATCAATGATGATCAAAGGGTGAGAAGTTGGTAAGAATACTTAATTCCTCTACTCTTCTACTTCTCTATTTTCTATAATAATGTTGATGAAGCCTTGTATGGCATTGTGTGGTATGGTCCACTTATGGTGGCGGTGTTTAATTATTGTCATTATATATGTGTTGACCATGGCCTTGAAGGCAAATTGATGAACTTATGAACATGTGCTTAAGATGATACTATGAGAAGATTATGCTTACTTTCCTATTCTAGTTATGAATTAGGTTGTGTGGCTATTTCATGAGCATGTGTATAACCATGTTAGGGTAAAGTATAGGTGCTGCCATTGATGTGTTAAGATGGTTAATAACCCCTTACCTATGTACCCCTTATATGAAGTGTAAATAGCTAAAGTTAGGAGTCTTGATTATAATGTATATATTGTCTTGTCTCCTATGCTATTATGTGTTGTGTGCTATGTGCTTGGAAGTGTAATGTGTCTAATAGGTGGCTAACTCAAGAATTATTGATAGCCATTATGTGATCATGTTGGTCAATGTACACACACTCTCACTTACATGCATATTACAAGTAGTATAAGTCATTGTGTCTAAATGAAAGGTAGTTCTCATATTCATTAGTGTCTACTACTATGTATGTTAAGGTGATGTTTATAAATGTATGATTTGTATTCCCTTACTAGGATAACTTGATAGGTGTACTAGTATGGGCAAGGGTATGGAACCTTGTCTATGCATTGCACATGTGTATCTTGATAGGATAGTTCCTAGGTTTGGTTTCTTATGTATATGAAGGATGATTATATGAACATGTTATGAATATGATGTATATGATATGATGAAGTATGAACGTGTATAGTGTTTTAGTAGGTTTATTGAAAGTATTGGTCATATAGTTATGCCTATAGACTTATGCATTGATATATGAACATGTGTGACATTATGTGTTATGTGAAAGGTTTGCTCACATCTATGTATACACTCACACACATGGATGATCTAGTTAGTGAGAGGGGCCTTGCTAGGGGTGCCCAAGAATACTCCAAAACTAGATAGGTGCTTGAATATGCTATAAGCATATGAATGATGAATATCCTAAGCCTATGTTTTTAAAATAAAGGTAATAAAGGCTTTTCAATAAAGGGAACTTAGCTTAGCACCGAGTGAACTTGACATTGAGAGGTGTTGACTTTCCTTGGAGGAAGATTCACCATTTGTCCTTATAGAGTGTTGACTTCCCTTAGAGGAATACTCACCTATGGACCTACATGAGGTGTTGACTTTCCTTGAGGAAGATTCACTCATGTTTTCTCATGAGGTGGGCCCCAATTACCAAATGGTATGTAGAGGGAATACCTATCTCTTAGTTCCATAAACTATGCTTGCCACATAGGATCTAGCAAAGTGAATTCACTTAGGATGCTAGGATGTATGTTAATGTTCTACCTTGGCTAGGTAGGAACACCTTCCTTTGGTGTAAGGCTCTACAACACCAAATTCCATGTTTAGCACCCATGGTCTTAGTGTCGGTTAAGGCTATGGTTTCCCTAAAGGTAAAATGGACAATGGAAGAAATTGAATAGGATCCTAACTAAGAGGACTTAAGGTAAGTTAATAAGGATAGATGTAAGTAATGAAACCATCTTGACATTGCACAAGTGACTCCTTAGGAAGTCTTAGGAAGGTGCCCTAATGCATATGATTATGTATGTGTCCATTATGTATGATATTGTAGTCTTGGTTTGGCTATGTCTATATTGCACTATACTTATATGATGGCATGTGTTGTCTTGTGTAGATGCTAAGTATGGTTCTCTTGTGTCTTAAGGTGATACATTGCACCAAGTATACCTAAAGGATTACTTAGGGGCTAATGAATTAAGAGTAAGGTTCACTGTAAAGGTGATGGAGTTCACTGTAAAGTGACCTCAATTGTACTTAAATTCTATATGTGCTTTTCTATGATGTTTGGCCTTTGATTGTGTTTCATGAAGTATGTGGATGATATAATGATATTGATAAAGGTTTTATGATGATTTACTAAAATGGCATGAAGTATGATTTCAAAGGAAATGTCCCTTTTAAATGCATGTTTTTGCATGGTTGCCATACTTAGTACATTCTTGTGCTAATCCCATTCTTCTTACTTTTTACACAAAGTGTAGGTAATGGAATGCTTAAAGAGGTCTATGATTAGGAGCTTGATAGGTGATTTCCCAAGCTCAAGGAAAGGAATCCTTAAGTTCAAGGATGTCCTAACGTGTACTTATTGTAAAGTCTATTTAGTAAGTATAGCTTTGTATTATGTCTTAAGGGCCTTGTCCTTAATGTACTCTAAAGTTATTGAGTCTAAGATGGCAAAGAGACTTAGAGTCTAAATATGTATTATGACTTATGTTTTAATATATATGATGTGATGTTTCTAGCATATGATGTGCTATGAAAAGTTTTAAATTTTCCGCTAAATTTACTATGCCAATGCAATGAATGATATGAGAGGCTTGTCTTAGACCTCCGAGAGGTCGACGACACTGGTTACAATCCAAGATTGTATCCTATCTTCAAGGGTATGGTTTCGGGTTGTGACAAACTTGGTATCAGAGCATGAGGTTTATGTAGCGATTTTAGGTTCTAAGAAGTCTCATATTGCCACGTCTAGTAGAGTCTTGTATCATTGGTTGTGAGTCGTGACACATCAAATGGTACGAGAGGCTATAGGACGATAGAGTTTCCCTTCTTCATCATTCTAATATCGTGCCATAGAACTTGACTCTATAAGATCTCTCTCTTATGTTTTCTTGTCCGGTTGTATTTTAGATGAGATTGCTTGGATGAGATTGCTATATGCTTGAGGGAGAAAAGGTGAGTTTAAAATGCTTATCTTTGTTTTATGGTTTGAATGAGTATGTGTGAAGGTGACACTTGTCCTTATTTGATGATGTATATACTAACTAAGGCGACTTGAAGGGTTAACTAGACTTAGGTAGGGGTAAGGGACTCTACCTACGTCTTGCACTTGTTTGCCTTGATGGAGACCTTAGGAGGTTAATACTATGTATGTGTATGATGATAGATGTGAATGTCCTTATGTGATGATCTCTATGCTTGTAAACATGTAAATAGCCTAGTGTGCTAAAGATATGGAGTATGGTGCTAATTGTAGTTCTTGTTGGGTTACTTAGTTTAGTGAAGTTATGGAGCTTTACTTGATCATTGCACATGTTAAGTCTACGGGGATTATGATTGGTTATCTTACCTTACTATGTATGAAATATCTCTTATTTGATGATGCGATGCCAATTATGGCAATATATGAAATCTATGTGAAA
>JAJJBR010000921.1:75368-107500 GCA_022817965.1 Solanum lycopersicoides
AGATATAGATTCCTTTAGGCTATGAAGTTAAAAAGCTAAGTATGTGATAGATCTTCAATTGTGATTAGATGAAGCATGATTTTAGCCTTGATTTCCTATGTAATTAGCTACTGCCTAATGAGTGTATTTTTGATGAAATATGAATGATGATCAAACGCTTAGATAGTTCATAGTATTGGTAAAGTTTTCTACACTCTAGCAAATCGGTAAGCCTAAATGCCTTTGTTGTAACCTTAATCTTGAAGGTATGTAATCATGATTTCAATATGGTTAAATGTAGGTTTAGCTACTGCCTTAGGCTTATATATGTATGAACTATGATCTAAAATCAATGTAAGGGAAGTTAGCTAATGATCTATGTTATTCTACTTTCCTAGTATGTTGATATGTTGTATTATGTTATGGTATAATCTTGTAGCGACTTGTACATGGTTTCTTATATGTTTAAAGTACATTTAGCTACTGCCATATATGTGTTTTATTGATGAATAAGGTGTATTGATCAATGATGATCAAAGGGTGAGAAGTTGGTAAGAATACTTAATTCCTCTACTTTTCTACTTCTGGCATTGTGTGGTATGGTCCACTTATGGTGGCGGTGTTTATGTTTTTGTCATTATATATGTGTTGAACATGGCCTTGAAGGCAAATTTATGAACTTATGAACATGTGCTTAAGATGATACTATGAGAAGATTATGCTTACTTTCCTATTCTAGTTGTGAATTAGGTTGTGTGGCTATTTCATGAGCATGTGTATAACCATGTTAGGGTAAAGTATAGGTGCTGCCATTGATGTGTTAAGATGGTTAATAACCCCTTACCTATGTACCCCTTATATGAAGGTGTAAATAGCTAAAGTAAGGAGTCTTGATTATAATGTATATATTGTCTTATCTCCTATGCTATTATGTGTTGTGTGCTATGTGCTTGGAACTGTAATGTGGACTAATAGGATGGCTAACTCAAGAAGTTATTGATAGCCATTATGTGATCATGTTGGTCAATGTACACACACTCTCACTTACATGCATATTACAAGTATTATAAGTCATTGTGTCTAAATGAAAGGTAGTTCTCATATTCATTAGTGTCTACTACTATGTATGTTAAGGTGATGTTTATGAATGTATGATTTGTATTCCCTTACTAGGATAACTTGATAGGTGTACTAGTATGGGCAAGGGTATGGAACCTTGTCTATGCATTGCACATGTGTATCTTGATAGGATAGTTCCTAGGTTTGGTTTCTTATGTATATGAATGATGATTATATGAACATGTTATGAATATGATGTATATAATATTATGAAGTATGAACGTGTATAGTGTTTTAGTAGGTTTATATGAATGTATTGCTCATATAGTTATGCCTATAGACTTATGCATTGATATATGAACATGTGTGACATTATGTGTTATGTGAAAGGTTTGCTCACATCTATGTATACACTCACACACATGGATGATCTAGTTAGTGAGAGGGGCCTTGCTAGGGGTTCCCAAGAATACTACAAAACTAGATAGGTGCTTGAATATGCTATAAGCATATGAATGATGAATATCCTAAGCCTATGTTTTTAGAAATAAAGGTAATAAAGGCTTTTCAATAAAGGGAACTTAGCTTAGCACCGAGTGAACTTGACATTGAGAGGTGTTGACTTTCCTTGGAGGAAGATTCACCATTTGTCCCTTATAGAGTGTTGACTTCCCTTAGAGGAATAATCACCTATGGACCTACATGAGGTGTTGACTTTCCTTGAGGAAGATTCACTCATGTTTTCTCATCAGGTGGGGCCCCAATTACCAAATGGTATGTAGAGGGAATACCTATCTCTTAGTTCCACAAACTATGCTTGCCACATAGGATCTAGCAAAGTGAATTCACTTAGGATGCTAGGATGTATGTTAATGTTCTACCTTGGCTAGGTAGGAACACCTTCCTTTGGTGTAAGGCTCTACAACACCAAATTCCATGTTTAGCACCCATGGTCTTAGTGTCGCTTAAGGCTATGGTTTCCCTAAAGGTAAAATGGACAATGGAAGAAATTCAATAGGATCCTAATTAAGAGGACTTAAGGTAAGTTACTTAGGATAGATGGAAGTAATGAACCCATCTTGACATTGTACAAGTGACTCCTTAGGACGTCTTAGGAAGGTTCCCTAATGCATATGATTATGTATGTGTCCATTTTGTATGATATTGTAGTCTTGGTTTGGCTATGTCTATATTGCATTATACTTATATGATGGCATGTGTTGTCTTGTGTAGATACTAAGTATGACCTTCTATTGTGGTCTTAAGGTGATACATTGCACCAAGTATACCTAAAGGATTACTTAGGAGGCTAATGAATTAAGAGTAATGGTTCACTGTAAAGGTGATGGAGTTCACTGTAAAGTGACCTCACATTGTACTTAAATTCTATATGTTCTTTTCTGTGATGGTTGGCCTTTGGTTGTGTTTGAATGAAGTATGTGGATGATATAAATGATATTAATAAAGGTTTTATGATGATTTACTTAAAATGGCATGAAGTATGATTTCAAAGGAAATGTCCCTTTTAAATGCATGTTTTTGCATGGTTGCCATACTTAGTACATTCTTGTGCTAATCCCATTCTTCTTTACTGTTTACACAAAGTGTAGGTAAGGGAAATGCTTAGAAGAGGTCTATGATTGAGGAGCTTGATAGGTGATTTCCCAAGCTCAAGGAAAGGAAATCCTTAAGTTTAAGGATGTCCTAACGTGTACTTATTGTAAAGTCTATTTAGTAACGTATAGCTTTGTATTATGTCTTAAGGGCCTTGTCCTTAATGTACTCTAAAGTTATTGAGTCTAAGATGGCAAAGAGACTTAGAGTCTAAATATGTATTATGACTTATGTTTTATATATATATATGATGTGATGTTTCTAGCATATGATGTGCTATGAAAAGTTTTAAGTTTTCCGCTAAATTTACTATTCCAATGCAATGAATAATATGAGAGGCTTGTCTTAGACCTCCGAGAGGTCTACGACGCCGGTTACAATCCAAGATTGTATCCTATCTTCTAGGGTATGGTTTCGGGTTGTGATACACGGTCTGGTCAAATGCAGCAAAATCAACCTAAGCTAAATTGAAGCATAGTCAAATGTGAATGAAACACATCAAGAAAAAAAAGGAATGACATGAGTGGATTAGAAGTTAACATGACCAAAGAAAGACAACTGCAGAACGTCGGTGGTGCGTAGGCATGAAAAATGTGTGTGTGTATTTGGGTGGACTTTGATGAGGCAATGACTATACAATGTTTAGACAATGTATTGGAGCTAAAACTATCGTGAGAAAATGCAGTAAAGGGTAGAAATCCAGTTAGTCAAGTCATATGACAAGCACATACGGCGGTTACCGCTTCGTAACCTCTTGTGTCCACATTTGTAGTATCTCTTGTATGGTTTTTGAAATTTAAATTTTGAATGCTACTTATAAGTTGGGGATTTCAACTGAAATATATTTTAGTGGGATGATTGTTTGACAAGTGTTAGACATGTGTCAATACTACGCAATGTAAAACACAAGGATGCCACATGTTCTATAAATTGACAGGCTTGTGTGTTGGACGAAAAGAGAGACGATAGACTTGATATACTAAGGTGATAGAGGGAAGAGTAAGTCTGGAACTTTTCCAAGACACTTAATAAAAACGTGTGGGTTTTAAAAGGTGTCAAAAGCAGGAATCGACTTGTGATTGTTCCTATGTCGTAGTTAAAGTCGAAGTTGGACTAAATTGTTGTTCCAGCGAGTGAGTCCTTTGATTTTTTTTTATTATTAATATAAAGGTTGGGTTTGGACTGTATGTTTATGTTTTTATTTCCTTATTGAATGTCTGAAAAATATTCAAATGAAAAAACAGTATAACTTCCCTAAAATGATAGGCAGACTATTCTGCGGAAAGGGCTGAGTTGACTGAGATTTCACTTCCTTACATTGGGCTAACCTCTTTCACAAAATTTAGGTGAAGTGATCTTCCCGTGTGACAGATATCGTTACGGCTTTAAACTTTAAGGATATACTAACCTTCTTTCTAAAATGTTTCACAGAAATGATCTTCTTTACTATATTCAAGATCATATTCCATTCATACATATACATTCATGATAAAGGTTCTTTAGCTTACTAATTCAAGGATTCATATTCATATTCTTCATGTATTAAGTAAGGGACATAAGTCTACCAAAACAAGACACACTTCATTATCCTCTTATCATATGTATAATATCATTTATATAGCATATAGGGTAAACTAAGTATACTTGCAAGTAACCCTAAACACTTCTAGAGAATCATCAACTAAGAAGATTCACACTTCAACATCAAGTATACACACAAGGCATCACTACATTCTATCATGATCACTTATATTAAATTAGGAGAATCCATACTTAACATCACAGATACACATAACTCATATAGACCTTCACAAAGATCACATATCAAAGATAAAGCATGAAAATATCATAATACATAAAGTAATGCTGACGAGGCCATATTCTTTGATAATTAATAAAGTAATGCCGACGAGGCCACATTATTCACAAATATAGCACACAAGCACTGCCACCATAAGTGGACCATACAAAACATCACAATTGAAACAACTATACTACACAATATAGTAAGGGTTAGGTCAACATACCACTAATGCAATCTTAAGAACTCCAATCCATGGCCAATTCAACCAATCCAATACACAAAGACTCTTACCAATAGCAATAGTCACCAAATTCAATCCAATAATCACAATATACAATGATTCAAGATAATACAATCTGAATTCATCAATATAGAACATCCCAAATACAATTCTAACATAATTCTTACATAATTCAATAGCCCATAGTAAACTACACAAGAATTTAATAGTATAGAGACATGATCAAATCACCTATAATATAGTCAAAATAAGGAGTTCATGATTTGAATGGGTTCATGGATTTTTTAACTTAGAATCATCAACTTAAGATGAATTCAATCATATATGATTGATTAAAAATGTTTTATGCAAGAACCCACGACTAGAATTCAATTTAGAAGTTCATCTTATGACGAAGTCTTGGAAAACCACTTTGAAAATTGGATCCTTGAAGAAAAGAGATTCAAGGGTGAAAACATACCTTAAATGATGCTAGACCACGAAATTCGATAATATTTGATGGAGAAATCAAGCTCTAAGCTCCAATCTCCATTCATGCTTCAATGGTGTTATAGAGAGTTCTTTAGAGGTCTTGGGTTTTTATATTGAAATAATGAATTCATCTAAGTGTTCAAGACTTATAAACCCACTTTAAATACCAAAACTAACCATAAGACACCGCCCAACTAAATTTAGGAAGGCTAGGTGAAATTTTTAAATTGCCCAAGCTTGGCTGAAACACTTGCATAAAATGTGAAGATGTCAATTGACAATTGGGACTGACGGTTTGTATACCAAGCATCGACTTGTAGTGGTGACTCATTGTTTTGGTTTGAGACCCAAAATTTGGGGCTTGATCTCCCCACGCTAAGTTTTGACCTACGCCCCAGTCGACGGGACCCAAGCTACGAGGCGTAGACTACCTTCCGTAGATGGTGACTGTTTTTGACAGTTTCCTATCACAATTTGGGTCCTCCTCAAGGAAACTTTGGTTGGTCCTTGGGGAGTTTTTCCCTAATGTTTTTTACTCAAAGCACTCATATACAAGTTAGGAACCCCTCACATCAGTTTCAACCAAAACGAACACGTAAAACTTGCCAAAACACACTAAGGCACAGAAGCACATCCCAAGGCTAAGCTTCCGAACTTCATGGACGTTCTTGAGTGTTTGACCTCCAAACGTCACCAAACTTTATTCATTGCCTATAAATATTGTTATAACCCATTTTAGGACTTTAGAACCTCAGAACACAAGTGTTAGGCTCTAGTTTCACCTAAGTCGTTTTAGAGGTGTAATAGTCTCTAAGACTAAATTAATGTTTTAAATCTAATTAGGAAGTTTTAGTATGAAAACATCATGAAATGATCAAGACGTCCAAAGACTAATGAAATTGAACTAGTAGACGTCCTTATGTTTTATGAAGGGTTGGGAGTGTCGTATGAAGTCTAAAACTTGTAAAAATAGTTTAAATTGGTAAAATAATGTTTATAAAGTCTTAACGTCCAGAAACGACTCCCAAAGGACCACCCAAAGAGTCCTTGAGGAAGACCCAAACATTGCCATGAAGGGTGCCAAAGCAGTCTGCGAACAACCAAGATATGAGGGCCATCACGCGCCAACACTTGGTATGAGAAAAGTACCTCGTGACGTGGGGCCATCACAATTCTCACTACCTCAAAATGGATTCTAGAAAATGATTTGAAAGTGCCACCGCGACGTGCAGCCACGTCCCAGATTTGATCATGTAGTTTTAAAGTCCATTTGACTTCACAAAAAGACACATTTAAGTGAGGGGTCTTTTGGGTAATTAAGTGGATGATTATACATTGGTTTTAGTTAACTTTGCAGGTATTTATTACTCACCCAAATCAATTCCTCAATTGACACCCAAAATCACTCCTCCTTCTCTCTAGTTTCTCTCTATATTCCCAAAGACCCCACTGAAGATCAAGGTTCTAGATTCACTAGGGCTTCAAGATGCAAGTTTTCCTCCATCATTCATCAAGTATTGTTGAGGTATGGAACCTATTCACTCTTGGGATCTCTTTCCCCAAGAGGTTCTTCAAAATTGGTTTCCAAAGATGTCTAGAACTTGGGTTCTCATCCTATTTCGTGGGTTCCTTTTCAAATTGATTTAATGTTGTATTACTTTGGTTTATATTGATATTTTATGATTTATTAGTGGTGTAATTGTGGTAGTTCTTAGTATTCGACCTAGTTTCCATGAAAGGACAATAATTGACCTATTTTCCCAAACCCTAGTTATGAATTGGACTTGTAAATGAGTAGGGTTGTTGGAATTGATTATGTTATTCCTTAATTCACTATTACATGATTATTGTTATTGTATTATTGTATAAATGTTGTGGATTTGAGGGTGAGATGTTGAAGGCGATTCTGGAAGCCATAGGTAAGACTTCTAAGATTATGATTTTTTATTATGTTAATGTTGGCCTATAATTGATGTTGTTATTCAATTTAAGAGTAAATGATGAAGTTATGCATGTATTATTAGGATACATTTATGTTTAATTTGAGATCAGTATGAAGTAAGGTTATGGATGATTGTATGGAATTTTCTTGTTCTTCTTATTAATGTGATTATGATATGATGTACTTCTCACATGATGATGATTTAGTGATGAAAGGATGTTCTTATGAAAGACCTAATGAGCTAATGACATGATTAGGCTATGATTATGTTTAATTTGATATGAAGGGTTAGTCTCCTATGACCAATATTACAGATTGATGAGTAAGAAGGACTTAAAGAGACTTGAAAAAAGGACTTTAGCTTAGAACAAAGCAAACTAAATATGAGATGTGTCCCTTCCCAAGTGGGAAGGTAGGTTCACTATTGTTCTCATGAGATGGAGACTACCATCCAAATGTGCATACATGAGTTTCTAGAAAATCTCCTAGTTCCATAACTATGTTTCCCCCATATGAATGCTAGCTAGTGGATCCACCTAAATTGTTATGTTCATGTTATTAATCTACCTTGGCAAGTGGAGCACCTTATTTCGGTGTAGGTCTTCATGACACAGGATTCAATGTTTAGCTCACATGTTCTATTGTCGGTTAAGGCTAATATTGGCCAAAATTAATGAATGAATTAAAGTAATAAAGATGGACACTAACTGGGATAACTCAAAGAATATAACTTAGTATGGGTAGGGGTATGGTTTTTTACCTATTCATTGCACAAGTTGGACTTGAGGGGAGTCCTAGGAGGTTGTTATTATGAACTTATGTTATAATGAAATGTATAATGTTGGTTCCATATGATGTTGCTCTTACATGATGTTTGTTTCATTTGATGAACATGATATTGGTCTAAATTGATATACATGATGATGACCATAATGATGTTAGGCTACATGAGGTAAAGGCATTACTTATGATCTCTTGTCTTTTTTACTTGATTATATGGGGTTATGGGGCTTCACATGAGTATTGCAATTATAGGCTTGGGTTGGGATTGTGAATAAGGGTATTATATGTTTTGATGAACGAACTATAGAACATGAAAGGTTGATATGACATTATGATAATGTTATCCTTATACATGAAGGTGATCATATCATATGTTATTTTTATTATTGGCTTGTATATGCTCTCTTGTGTGTGCATAAAGGCTTTCGAGCTGACTTAGCATGTTTATAAAGAAATAGTCCCTTTTGTGCATGTCTTCAATGGAATTATGTGCATATGTTTCCATACTTAGTACCAGTGATTGTACTAACCCATATTCTTTATATTTCTACAAAATTGTAGGTTCGGTTCATTGAAGATCATTTAAGGACATTTCAAAGGATGACTTGGATCTTTTCTTAAGTTGTTGGTGTGTCCTCAAAGTTCGAGGATGATGCCACATTTCTATCGTCATTAGTATTGGCTATATCTAAGACACTTGTTTTTTCCTTATGTTGAGACTTTGTTGTAAGGTTATATGTGGCATATTGTACTAGTGTAAGGTCTATGCCTAAACTTTGTAATTATCTATTAGATGGGGATATGTGAGGCGATATTAGACTATGTTGATGTGTTTGCTTATATTGATAAATGAGGAGTCTATGTATACTCAAAGTATATGTAAACTTCATATACGACAAGGGAGAAGTCTAAGTATACTGCATATGTAAAAGTTTTTTATTTTCTACATTTTATCTACCTATGATATGACATGATGTATGCTAAGGGCTAGTCTAAGGCCTCTTCGAGGGAGAAGTCTCCGGTTATGTCTAGGGGTTACTCCCGGTTGTGAATTTTGGCAAGCACGACTAATGTCTCTGACTGGGCAAGACGTTAGCTGTTTTTAAGGCCAAAGGTTTAAAAATTCAAACTCTTTCACTTTCCCTCACTTTTAATCTTCAAAAGCTCACACCCGTCTTATTGCCTTTACTTTTTTTTTTTTGTATTTTTACCATATTTTGGTCATTGAATTATGCTCGGATTTTCATTTCTTTGCTGCCTAGTATTTCAGTATTAATCAATGGTAATAAAAGGTAGGTTTTCTGAACCGTGAGTTTATTTTTGTCATATTTGTACTCATTTGCAATAATCTTATCGTGCTGTCCTGTGTTGGGCATCTCTGATAGGATTAGTTTTCTTGAATGTCTATTTTAATTCGAACATCTTGCCCATAATGTCTATACAGTTGAATTCCCATAATTTTATGAGTCAAAATGAAATGTATCTTGTAGGGTTGTGCTTGCATGTGGTTTAATTTAGTTGGCCGAAGTCTAACTTAACCATATTTGTGCTGAACAACTTAATTTCCCCAATGATAGAAGGTGTGACATCATTCTTAATGGAAAAGGTCATCGATTTGAAAAAAATTGGAAAACCCGGCAGAAGTTTGAGTATCCCGGCCTTATAGGTGTTATGGATCTTGTTTTAATTTTACTAGTGCATGGTTTGATTTTGTTTTCGGGGGTTGTGGGTTAAAATTTGAGAAGTTGGGTTGAATGTAGGAAAATAAGATCGTTTAGCTAGCTGGGTCAAGCACGGCGAAAAAATTAACGCATCGCCAAAATTCCCAATCTCATTCTTAATTTCATTCTATATTTATGTACGGTTTTGTAACTTCAACAAGAATCCTGAGGTCGCTAGAGGCATTCGACGACTCACCGAACAATTTCTTGTTTACCTTTTGTCTTCTCCCATGTATCCTATTTGCACTGTAACATTCAGTGGTCTAACCCTTGCTCGTTGAAAGCTGTTGGAGATTTACCTAAAGGCCCTTACTATTGCAAACTAGCAAAGATTTTAGAATCAATCCTTTCGGCTAGCCTTATCCAGCTCGCCAAAGCGATTTAGCAACTCACCGAGTGGATCGGCGAGTTTATATGTAAATGTTTTTGTATTTTTAATTGAATAGTTTGTAATTCTTTTCCCGATGTTCCGCAGATATGGTACAAACAAATATCAACATGCCCACCTTAGAAAAGAGAACGGGGTGTCATGATAAATGAGGGGGGGGGGACAAATCCTCCAAAAAAGGAAAGGCAACAGCCTCCACCGGGTGACAAAGTTGAGGGCAAGAGGCCAATTTCGGACAAAGCGACTACTGGTTCACAGGCTGTTCTATCTGTCCCTATGGATGACCAGCCTTTGAAGTCCTGGAGGGCTGATATCTGGTCTAGGTCGCACCCTAATTCTGCCAAAGTTCCTCTAGCTACCACACCACAAGACTCAGTGACAACTCATGCACCTCTTGTGGCCCCTGTGCCGCAAGTCATCCCTCCACCTAGACTCCTCAACATGCTTAAAAGAGATAGTTTGCGAACCATACTCAAGGAGAATATTCTATATATTGTGTGAGTAAAAAATATTGTCTAGTATTTAAAATACTCATTTCCTAAATAAATTTTGAATTAAAATACTCATTTCCTAAATAAAGTTTGATTTTCTTTTCATCTAACATGTTGTCTATATTGATCAATCCAAACTTACCTATCAAAGCATAAACTATGAAGAAGATTCTTATAAAGAATTTTAGGTAGAGTATTTTATAGATCATGAGGGAGTTAAGTAGTTGGAAATAAGACAATAATCTAGTTTATCACACAAATTTGTAGACACTTTTTTTTCATAACTTGTCAACTTTGCACTTTACATTTTTCCATAAGAAATCATAAGTAAAACATGTTGTTTTATTAATTTACCATTTAACTCCTTTAAACATACTCTACATCTGTGACATAGTTGAGTTTTTGGCCCTAATAGCAAGTTTACAACTACCTAAAACTATGCTGAAACTATGTCTGATTTGTGCAATTACTCTAACTTTTTGATCCTAATGTGTACGTTATAACATCTGATACACACGTTATTTACTTTCTTCTCATTTGTGTGGTTGCTCTCACCTAAGATGTTAGACATCAACTAATATAGTTATTCTAGGGGAAACATGAAATTTTTTACTGAATATTTACTGTCTTTTTATATTGTAAATGTTGACAAAAAACAATATACTACTTATTGATAGTGATTGATCATATTATGCTCTTCCATTTTCTCTTTTTTTGTTTATGTGGTTCAAACAGTTTGTGAAATAAATACATAAGCAGGGGCGGAGCTATAGTGTACGAGGGTGTCCAATTGGATACCCTTCGCCGGAAAATTATAACACATATATAAGTAAAATGCTACAAATAACGATTAAAGCTAATAGATTGGACACCCTGAACATATCAAGATGCTATGGTCCACTAGTGTGAGGCTCTCCTACTTACTTTGAAAGAACGGGTTTGAATTTCCACATGTGCATTTTATAATCATTTTTAATAGAACACTATTATTTTATTGTTGGGCAAAAGGTCTGAAATATATCCGAATTTTGATTGAAATTATTGTTATGATACTGATCTTTAAAAAGGATCTTTTACCTTTCTACACTATTTAATACTGTGTTTTAAAGGTATATATGTGGCCACGTGGACATCATAAATATTACACCATTATAAATAGTAATGTGTCCACGTTGGATCATATATGCCTTTAAAATACACTATTCAATAATGCAAGGGTAAAAGGTCCTTCATAAAGTTTGGTATCGTAACATCAATTTCGGTCAAGTATGAATATTTTTCAAACATTTTCCCTTTATTATTCATTAACATATTTCTTTAATGGACTAATCGAATTAAATTACATTCTTAATTAGAAATATAGGTTCTTAATTTATTATTCATTAACTGTAACGACCTAAAAGTACACCCTAGAATAAGGGAGCACCCTTAGGTCGTAACAATTGTGTACTTGACCTTTCGGAGGACTTGTACAAACCTTAGCTATCATTCATTACATAAGACATCAAAAGTAGTGCGGAATTAAAATTTTCACGAATAAATTAATAAAGAAAACATCTTTCATAAAAGCTAAGGAGAAGTCTCATCGTATAAATCCATCTTAAAGACACGACATAATTATCTTAGGGACCCGACCCTTTACATTGAATAAAAATGCATAATAAGTCTTAATAATAGATACTGAGAAATAGTACAATGTCCTCGAATATATGAGGACATACTTAGTCTTGAGAGAGTTAAATTCCCAAGCTTGTCTTCTAGTCTTAAAATTTACCTCGAACCTATAATTATTAAGTATAGAAAAGTATGTGTTAGTATAAAACAATATACTAAGTATGGCATATGCAAAAACATGCAAAAAGGGACATTTTAGTAAAATAAGCTTTTATGCCAAATAATTAAAACCTTCATGATTATAGAGTTAAAATAGTATAAGAATCATCATTTATCTCATAAAATAGAACTCTCATAATTTTAGAACCAAGGCATAACTTTTACAGTAAACTCAAGTGCATTACAGTGAACACAGTGAAACATTACAGTGAGCAATTCATACCAAAAAACAATTAACTCATTTCCTTTGAGGTTTACCTAACCAAGTTATCCTAATACTCACTAAGGTAAGACATGAAGGAAACGCCCACACACCTTCTTCAATACATACCTAAGTGACCCTTAAGACCACCAATCATAGGCTTACCTCGCACGGGAAACAAGTCCACACTCTATTCTAGACATTTGAAGAACATTCATACCTTAAGGACTTCACATAGTGACCTACTCCAATGAGATTTTCTAAGTTACACTAAGTGAAATGTGAGAGTAGCATCCCATACTCCCACTCCCACATAGTGAGCCTTGAGGATTCCCTTGGACCAAGTACACCATGTGCGTCCTTCTTAACTTCATTATGTAAAACATAGCTTTAACTTGCTTCCTTAACATTGGACCTTAAGTCGTCTATGTTCATTTACAACACATGATTACTCATTCATACACTTCATATAAAACACACCAAGACTCCCCTTTAGGAAGGTCCACTTAGTGCAATCGATAGATAGCGTCCCATACCACCACCTACCCTTAGTATTACATTTTTTTAGGAGATTTAGTTCATTCATTTTTTTTGTGGGGAATTAGCCATAACCGACATATACCATGAGAGCTAGAAATGGAATCCCAATACTAACCTGATTTGATGAGGGATCCCCATTTGCCTAGGGTAGGATCATTCTCTTATCTTTTACATGGCTTTTCCAATAGCTACACCTATGCAGACGCATAGTTAAGGGATAAGGATATAGCTACTAAGTAACTCATTCTCTACTAACGAGGAAAACTCATCTCAAGAGGTACATTGGAATACAACATTTCAAGTCATGAAGTGTAACCACCCCTTCTTCATATCCTATAGTTTCTAAGTATAACTCCCCCACGTAGTCTCAAACATTATATACAATAGGTTAAGGATAGCTAGGGGACACCACATTTGAACTCACGAAGGGCACCCTTCCTCCAACATATCTTAGAAAGCTCTTGGGAGATAGTGAGGTTGCTACTAAACACTTCATCTCAACTCACGAAGAGTGTTCACCCCAAGACTCCCCTTAATCATAAGTGCTAATTTCACTCATTCATTCAAGTTTGTGTGTGTACATATGAGCACACCTTGCACATAATCACCATTTCATTAACATTGAATTCTAGACATGCTTACACCTTTATTCATCATTTCTTACACACTAGCATTTAGAACCCATGGCTAGATTACAATTTAGAAGTTCATCTTTTGAGAAATCTTTGGAAAACAACTTCGAAGATTGAATCCTTGATTAAAAGAGATTCAAGGATGAAAATCATACCTTAATTGATGCTAAACCACGTATATTGAGAGAATTGATTGATAAATCAACCTTCAAGCTTCAATCTCCCTTCAAGCTTCAATGGTGTTCTTCACAGTTCTTTAAGGGTCTTGAGGTTTTGATTTTGAATAATTACTTGAATAGGGGTCTAGACTTATAAAGTTACCTAAAATACCTAAAATAGCCTTAAGAAACCGTTCAACTAATTTTAGGAAGGCTAGGTGAAAACCCCAAAGTACCCTTGAATTGGCCGAGGTCATGCAGAAAAACTGCAGGTCTCAAACGACAACCACCACGGACGCCCCGTATACCCACCAATGGAGTGTCCTATTGGTCGGTCACACACTTGCCAAATGGGATGACGAGATCCCCAACCTAAGTGTCAACCCATGCCAACCACCTACGGGCCGTCGACTGACCTACTGGGTGTCGATTGCCTTTCGTAGGTCGGGTTTGTTTTGACAGCTTTGACTCTTAAGTTGGGTCCTCCTCAAGGATCTTTTGTTGGGTCCTTTGGGAGTTCTGCCTGGACATTTCCAACTGAAATATACTCGTACACATGTTAAGGACCTATCAAATAAATTTCATCCAAAACGAACACGTAATGTCACACCCGTGTCCTAGACCCTAGATGAGACCGGCGTTGTTAACCTCTCAGAGGTCGCAGACAAGCCTCTTCTTAGCTTTCATCACAATCATACAGTTAAATTTACAGGAAAATTGAAAACTTTTTGAATTTACTGTATTGTACTTAGACTTCAAATAATTCTTGCATAAGAGTGATATACTAATAGCTCCAAATAAACAACCATCTATTAACAGATTGAACAATTGAAATGAAGAATTCATATTATCTTTGATAGTTGCCAAACCGGCCTTAATACAAAAGCTTAAACAAATGTTTGAAAGGAAACTCTAGGGACATCATTCACTAGCTATGTCTAATCTACTAAAGCTAGAAAATAAAGCGTAGGCATCCTTGAACTCAAGAGGACCTACCAAAGTCTGGAGGTACTAGTCCAAACAACTTCAACTTATCTTCAATCTTCTTCAAGGACCTGCACCTATAAAAATAGTAATTGTATATGGGTTAGTACAAGCTTGTACTAAGTATGGGTGTATGCACATAAACACATAAGGACTATGCATGATCAAGGAAAACTCTTCCTATAGAAACATGCCATTTTTTGAGAGTGAAGTCACTTCACTTTCCTAATTCGTTATTTATGAATCATGCAATGAATATGACATATTTTCATGCATTTAAAGCACACGACTCATTTTCTATATGAACATAAGACATTGAATTCATGAACATAATTTTAGAACAACTTAAGCAAAATTTAATATTTTTGCTCCCCTTAGGCCGAGAGCTCCCTCTCCTAGACTTAGTTTATTTTTCAGTCTTTTCTTCATTTTGTTGTGTAGTTCAATGATCTCCTTTGATCCTACGTTTTACTTACGAGTGCAATTATTCATTGTAGTCCCATTGCTACAATGAATCAAGTAAGTAATCCAAAAGACTAAGGAAATGATTTGACTACCCTACTCACAAGTTATTCCTTCCATTCTTGTTAAATTGGGCATGAAGTCTTTATAAGCCAATCTTTAATGTCTATGCCCATTCTTTGATCATTTGTTAATATAAATATGCTCAGGCATATATTCATACTCCAATATTGGAATAAGCCAATAACTGTTAAAACTTCATTCTTATCAAACACTAATGATTTGATATACTTATGTTTTTGCTTACTTAGTTCACTTTGAACTTACATTTCTTCTTCTTTGATCTCATGTTCACTTTGAACATGCTAGGTTTACTTAGGATATTCTTTTAGGACTTCCATTGGGATCTTTCTGTGCAATGACTAAGAATGACTTACACCATTACTTAGTCTAACCTCACCCTTTCGTCATCCTATCCGAACACCCCTCATCTTCATAGTTCTTTCTTTCTTTCTTTCTTTCTTACTTTCTTAAAGAAATCTTTCGCATTTAACCGACAGATCATGTGATCTATTAAGAAATCTAGTGTCTTCCCCACACTGAAAAAAGGTGGTTCACCGGCCAAAGTGAAACCAAATACTTCCTAGCTTTCTTAGGTTGATCCACTAGCTAGTAACCTATGCTGGCGACATAGTTCAAAGACTAGGAGAATTTGGAGACCCTTATCCACCTTGGTGGTAGTCTCATCTCATGAGGCTTACATGTGCTTGCACAAGCTCATTACTAGTCTATCGGTGCTTAGCTCGATTCATTATACTTTACAACTTTTAGAGTTGACTCATACAGTATGGAATCTTGCTTCTAGTATGAGGTATGCTTAGCTCAATGGATGACTTGTCATCCCTTTTTATACTTGATGAATGTGAACTTAAATCTTACATTATCATCATGGTGTTAATGAGACTTGTCTCACAATTTTTTTACACCCTCTTATGTGAGTATCTTTAACATAATTTCTTAGGTGCAAGTGACTCTTGTCTCACCTCCTTTAACACCCCATTCTAGGTCAATTTCATAACTCATAAGCTTTTAGTTATTTCATTACACACCTTATCTTGTTCAATGTTATTTGATAGTGTTGTATCATTCTTTATGAAAGTTATAAGGACTTATTCAGTGTGCTACTATGTTCACAAGTTTATTTAGATAGGATGTTGGGACTTGTCCCAATCATTGGCATATCATAGGTTATGAGTTCATTGAGTTACATCTTGTCAAGTCAATCTTTAACATGTATTTGGCCTTACAATACATTGGCCATATAATATAGGTATGACTTAGTCATTGGCCAATTCTATTACATATTTTGGAAATAATATTGCTGGCCAATTTATTGGCATAAACCAAACTTTCACTAAGCATTTTTTCATGATATTATCATTAGCCAAGTCAATTAACTTCATGTATATACTATAGTCATTTTGAGCAAGCCAATTTTTAACATTTGGTTAGTTTATATGAATAGTTCAGTGCTTAGTTTGGCCAAGCTATAAAGTTAATTTGGCATTGAAGATTCATTAACTAGCTTTGATTCTCATTCTTATTTCTTCTTGCAACCATTGCATTGCAAACACTAACAAACATGTCTATTGTAAACACACAGAGTAATCGAAACCTTCATTCCTTTCAACAGTAAACTGTATTTCATAATCGACTTATAACAATTTCATCTTCTCGAACACAATTAGGCATTACAACACTTCTTATATCATGTAAATGATACTCTAATCATATGGATCTAACCTATGGGTCTCATTCGACATTATCAAATCACAGAAACCTACGCATAATGATCATATATCACCATATACCAATAACATGCTCGAGATTTGCATTATACATACTACTAGAATTGGAAATAGGAAGAGCTAGGGAGATGAACATTCGACAATTTCATTGGGAACAACTCTAGTTTTGGTTTTCATGAATTAAAAATGTTTGAAAAGCCTCTTGGGGAAAGGAATCCAAGAAAGAAAACTCATACCATACTGTATAGTTGAATATACGAAGATCACCCTGTTCTGTTATAACTACCTAAACGAACTAAGGTGAACTAGAGCCTCGTGGTTGTTTCTTGAGTTGATTTTAAGTTAAACTGAGTTAGTTTAGTGTCCTTAGGCAGTGTGTGAAGTTTGGTTAAGTTTGGAGTTCAATCGACCAAGAACGTCCATGACGTTCGGAAGGTATGCCTTAGAATATACTTGTGTGTCTTGTTGTGTTTGGATGAGTTTTACGTGTTTGTTTTCCTTGAAACTAAGGTGGGATGTTCCTAAGACCTATACGACTTAGGGGTTTAACGTTCGGGCACGACCCCAGCTAGGACCCACAAGGGTCCCTAGAAGAAGGGCCCAAGACTTTGGCAAAACTGCCAAAAAGCAATGGCCATCGAAGATCCTAAGGACGGTCCGTTGGTCCACCAACGGTCCATCGACCTAGGGCGTAGATTGTACCAGAAAGTCTTGGTGGCCAGGCTCCATTTTGGAGCTAAGTATCCACCCACGAGACCCTACCAATGGTCCATTGATGCACAGACGGTCCGTTGGTGAAGGTCTCGTCTATGAGGGCCTGAAAGTCTGTGAAGTTGCTGCCCAGCTTGGGGTGTTTATGTAAATACACCCCAAGTCTTTTAAGACCCTAGGTGGATATTTTTAGTGTTTTTAGGTTATATTAAAATAGTTTTAAACCCTAGACCTAGACAAGACCCTCACTTCAACATTCAAACTCTCTCTCTAAAAAAGAAAACTCTCTCAAAGTCACATTGAAAGCTAGAGGTCAAGGAAGGAAAGAGGGCTGGTTGGACGTGATTACTTCATCAAAAACTCTTGAATTTTGCTTTCTTAGTGAGGTATGGTATCCATTGTTGAATATCTTTTCATTCAAGAAGCCAACTTCCAAAAAGTTTTCAAAAGGGTTTCTAAACGCAAATTTCTTTTAACTTTGATTTATAGTATGGGTCCTCTTCTATTTGTGTTATAATGGTGTAAATGTATTTATTTTGGGTTGAATTGATGATTTTGATCTTAAAACTCTAATGAAACTCTTGTTTATGCATACTTCAACTTTTGGCTTGAAAATGGGTTATGTGAGCATGATTTGAGTAGGGTATGAACTTGGGTCTTCTTGTATTTTTCATGTTAGTGTATCTACTGCCCTAAGAGCCTTAATATGATTAAATATAAATAAATTTCTTATGAGTGATGATGGTTTTATTTGATGTTGAGTTGCTTTCATTATATAGTTCTTATTATGAATTGATATTGAGTGGTATAGTCCATCTTATGGATGGCGGTGCTAATTGATGAACTTGATGTTATTTAGTATGTTTTGTATTATTTAGTATGTTTTGAATATGTAATCTTGAAGGTCTAATATGTGAAATGAAGAGATATTGGAAATGGGTCTTGTATTGTGTTTGATGTAGCTTGAATTGCATGTTTGACCTAGTTTATGTCTAAATGAAGTATATGATTATGAGAAGCATGTAGAGCGTGTAACTTGATGAATCAAGGTTAAAGTATGTGTAGAACTTGATGAAAATGAAATTATTCTTATATGCAAGGTGTGCACATGCGCACACACACACTTTAAAGAATGTATTATGCCAAGTTGAGTAAAAAGGGTAATCTTGAGGTGGACACACTTCGTGAGTTGAGATGTAGTGTCTAGTAGCAACCTCTCCATTCCTAGTGAGCTTTATAAGATAGACTATTATATTGAGAAATCCGTGGGGAGTTATGCCTAGCACCGAGAGGATATGAAGGGGAGGTGGATTACACTTCGTGAGTTGAGATGTTGTAATCCAAAGTACCTCTTGAGATGAGTACTCCTTGTTAGTAGAGATTGAGTTACTTAGTAGAAATATCCTTATCCCTTAACTATGTGCCAGCATAGGTGTAGCTATTGAAAATCAAGGTAAACTCTAAGAAGCATGACCTTACACTAGGCAAGTAAGGATCCGTCATCCGATAGGGGTTAATATCGGGATTCCATGTCTAGCTCTCATGGTCTTTGTCGGTTAAGCTAACTCCCACAAAAGAATTGATTTGAAACTAGTTAACTTGTATATTGTTTATATTGTGTATGTATGTCTTGAAGTGCTCGATCCACATTAGTTACCTAGTAGGAGCACTAAGTGGGAGTAGTAGTATGAGATTCTATTCTCACAGTGCACTTGGTGTGACCTATACCTACTATGGGAGAAGAGTACTTTCATGAAATTCGTGTGAATGAGTATTATGGTGTGGTTTTATGGATGATTATTATGGAGTACTTGAGTAAATGGAATCCATTAGGAGCACTAAGTGGGAGTGGTAGTATGAGATGCTACTCACACATTGCACTTAGTGTGACCTATATTTCCATGAGTGTTTTTCATATGTTAGCCAAGGGCGTGGATTTTATTTCCAACGAAGTAAGCCTAAGATTTGGTGGTTTTAAGGGTCGCTTTGGTGTGCTTTGAAGGGAGGTGTAATGAAAATCCCTTCTTGGCTCACCTTAGGGAGTCTTAGGATGACCTTGGGTTAGGGAAACTTCAAAGGAAAAAGAGTTCATATGACTTGGACCGTGCCATTCACTGTAAGGTCGTCATTGAAAGAATTCAAAATGTTCACTGTAATGTCGTTTTTAGTTTACTGTAAGTTTTGGTAAAGTTACTGTAAAGTGTTCTTTTGGTTCAAAATTATGTGAGTTATTCCTTAAGTGCTAAATGATGGTTCTTAATTTGATTTGCTTATATATTCATGAATGTTATATTTAAATTGCATGAAAGGTTATTTTACTAAAATGTCCCTTTTTGCATGTTTTTGCATATGCCATTCTTAGTACATTGTTGTACTAACCCCATAATTTTATATACCTTATGAGTATAGGTTGGAAGCCTTTTGGAAGATCGAAGTTGAAGCTTGGGAATTGTATCTCTCAAGAATTTGGTATGTCCTCATATATTCGAGGACATAGTTTATGTTTCCTAGTTTCTTTATTAAGACTTAATTTGTATTTCCTTTTTATTGTGTCACAACCCGAAACCATACCCTAGAAGATAGGGTACAATCTTGGATTGTAACCGGCGTCGTCGACCTCTCGGAGGTCTGAGACAAGCCTCTCATATCATTCATTGCATTGGCATAGTAAATTTAGCGGAAAATTTAAAACATTTCATAGCACATCATATGCTAGAAACATCATATTATATATAAATAAAACATAAGTCATAATAAATATTTAGACTCTAAGTCTCTTTGCCATCTTAGACTCAATAACTTTAGAGTACATTAAGGACAAAGCCCTTAAGACATAATACAAAGCTATACATTAATAAATAGACTTTACAATAAGTACACATTAGGACATACTTGAACTTAAAGGATTCATTTCCTTGAGCTTGGGAAATCACCTATCAAGCTCCTCAATCATAGATCTCCTTTAATCATTCCATAACCTACACTTTGTGTAAAAAGTAGAGAAGAATGAAATTAGTAGAAGAATGCACTAAGTATGACAACCATGCAAAAACATGCACTTAAAAGGGACATTTCCATTGAAATCATACTTCATGCCATTTTGAGTAAATCATCATAAAACCTTTATCAATATCACTTATATCATCCACATAATTCATAGAAAAACAATCCAAGGCCAACCATCATAGAAGAGCACATATAGAATTTAAGTACAATTTGAGGTCACTTTACAATGAACTCTTCCTTTTTAATCATTAAACTCCCAAGTAATCCTTTAGGGATACTTGGTGCAATGTATCACCTTAGGAACACAAGAGAAAACCATACATAACATCTACACAAAACAACACATGCCATCATAGAAGTATACTACCATAGAGACATAGTTAAACCAAGACTACAAGTACATTATAATGAACTCCTAGTCAATATGCACATACACTTCTTTTACTTCACATTGAAACTTATAAAACCTAACTCATGTCCCCAATCTAGATCCACTAGTGCAATGCACATATAAGGCCCCATAACCTCACACATGCTTAGTAAACCTATCATGAGATCACAAGCCTTTACAACCAAATCATATATCAACATGGTAAGAGAAGACAACTCCACTTATGTCGACTAATACCTTCACCATATAGTCAACAAGATTAACATCATGTATAAAGACTCATATCATGCACATCTTCATGACAAATAGACAATTACTACAATGTAATACATAAAGGACACATACATAATCATATGCATTAGGGCACCTTCCTAAGACTTCCTAAGGAGTCACTTGTGCAATGTCTAGATGGGTTCATTACTTCCACCTATCCTAAGTATCTTGCTTTAAGTCCTTCTAGATAGGATCCTATTCAATTACTTCCATTGTCCATTTTACCTTTAGGGAAATCATAACCTTAACCGACATAGACCATGGGTGGTAATCATGGAATCCGATGTCATAAAACCCCACACCAAAGAAGGTGGTCTACCGGCCAAAGTAGAACCAAAATAAACATAGCTATCGAGGTAGAACCATCTAGCTAGTATCCTATGGTGGTAACATAGTTTATGGAACTTGGGGGATTCATGGAAATATAAACTCTACACCCTATGTTGGGTCATGAGGCTATCCACCCCGTGAGGACCGTAGTGAACCCTACCTTTCCTTATGTAAGAAAGTGTCATCCCTCACATGAGGACCGTAGTGAACCCTACCTTTCCTATGTTGGAAAGTGTCAGCCCCTCATCTACAAGTTCACTCGGTGCTAGGCTAAGTTCCATTTATTGAAAAACCTTTATTACCTTTATTTATAAAATAGGATTAGGATATTCATCATTCATATGCTTATAGCATATTCACGCACCTATCTAGTTTTGGAGTATTCTTGGGCACCCCTAGCAAGGCCCCTCTCACTAACTAGATCATCCATGTGTGTGAGTGTATACATAAATGTGAGCAAACCTTTCACATAACACATAATGTCACACATGTTCATATATCAATGCATAAGTCTATAGGCATAACTATATGAGCAATACTTTCATATATACCTATTAAGACACTATACACATTCATACTTCAGCATATCATATACATCATATTCATAACATGTTCATATATTCATCCTTCATATACATAATAACCAAACCTAGGAAATATCCTATCAAGATGCACATGTGCAATGTATAGACAAGGTCCCATACCCTTGCCCATACTAGTACACCTATCAATTCATCCTAGTAAGTGAATGTATATCATACTTTCATAAACATCACCTTAATATGCATAGTAGTAGACAGTAGTGAATATGAGAACTACCTTTCATTTAGACACAATGACTTATACTACTTGTAACATGCATGTAAGTGAGAATGTCTGTACATTGACCAACATGATCACATAATGACTATCAATAACTTCTCAAGTCAGCCACCCTATTAGACCACATTACACTTCCAAGAATATAGCACACAACACATAATAGCATAGGAGACAAGACAATATATACAATATAACCAAGACTCCTAACCTTAGCTATTTACACTTTCATATAAGGGGTACATAGGTAAGGGGTTAGTAACCATTTGCACACATCAAGGGCAGCACCTATACTTTACCCTAACATAAATATACACATGCTCATACAATAGCCACACAACCTAATTCACAACTAGAATAGTAAAGTAGGCTTAAGCTTCTCATAGTATCATCTTAAGCACATGTTCATAAGTTCATCAATTTGCCTTCAATCCCAATGTCTACACATATATAATGACAATAAAGTAAACACCGCCACCATAAGTGGACCATACCACACAATGCCATACAAGGCTTCATCAACATTACTATAAAGGAATATAGAAGTAGAAGAGTAAAGAAAATAAGCATTCTTACCAATTTCGCACCCTTTGATCATCATTAATCAATAAACCATATTATTCAATAAAACACATATATGGCAGTAGCTAAATGTACTTTAAACATATAAGAAACCATGTACAAGTCACTACAAGATTATACCATAACATAATACCACATATCAACATACTAGAAAAGTAGGATAACATAGATCATTAGGTAACTTCCCTTACATTGATTTTAGATCATAGTTCATACATGTATAAGTCTAAGGCAGTATCTAAACCTACATTTAACCATATTGAAATCATGATCACATACCTTCAAGATTAGAGTTACAACATAGGCATTTAGGCTTATCGATTTGCTATAGTATTGAAGACTTTACCAATACTATGAACTATATAAGTGTTTGATCATCATTAATATTTCATCAATAATATAATCATTAGGCAGTAGCTAATTAGATAAGGAATCAAGACTAAATCATTCTTCATCAAATCACAATTCAAGATACATCACACACTTAGCCTCTTGACTTCATAGCCTAAAGGAATCTATATCCATTCATGCAAGCCCTTATTAATTTGAAAATTTAGGATTTATACCTACAAAATTCATCCATTACATCACCCTAAAACAGTAGCGACAGCAGTTCATACATAATCAAGAGTCTACACAATCGATCTCACAATCAACTTCAAGGCAACATGTAGAAACATAGGCTATTCATGTTCAAATCTTCATATATTTATCATCATGGACTGATCATAATCAATTCACCATCAATTAATGTAAATAACAATAAACACAAGCAATTCAACGTAAGAGAATCACTATTTAATCAAGAACAAGCCGTAATCACAAAGCCCATGCAAGAGCTAAACCAATTTTGGAAGGAACATGGGTTCATCATGCAATTGGAGTGAAATCACATTCAAAATCACTGTATTAATTCAATTCATCATGATTAAATCATTAAAAACATTTTGAGAAAGAACCCATGGCTAGATTGGAAGATTGAAACTTGATCATAAATTTCTTGAAAAACATTGAGAAGAACTCTCCAGTGGAAGTTACTTGAAGATGAAGGATTGACATACCTTTTATCTACATGAAAACCTCTAAAACTTCATGATTCATCCATAAAAAATCCATCTCCAAGCAGTTCTTGAGCTTCACCAACAATGGTGGTTTTAGAGAGAACATTTTTGGGAAGGAAAGGCTTTAAACATGTGAGAGGATTTATGAATGAGTTGATCACGTTTTGGAAGACTTATATAAACCTAAAATTAACTAAATAAACCTATTATAGTCAGGTTAGGACGTGGGGTGAATTTCCCATTCACCCCTTTAATTAACAGAACGTAGGCTGCCAACTTGCAGGCACCCACGACGAAGGCAGTGACGGGGCGTCGAGGCCATGACGGGCGTCATGGCCTCCGTCGTCTGAGACTTGGCCAAAATATTGGCTTAAGACCTGACCAAGGCAAGTCCCCTTCGACGAGACCTGCTTGACGGACCGTTGGGGTACCAACGATCCGTCGTTGGGTCCGTCAAGGGACACTGCCCAGGCAGTGTCTTAGGCAGCCTTGGGTCCTTCTTTTGGGGCCTCTTGTGGGGCCCTTTAGAAGTCGTACCCGGAAGTTTCCAATACAATTACAACCCTTAACATGTCATAGAACTTCCACATAAATTTCATCCAAAACAAACACCTAAAAGACGTCCAAACAGCCTTGACCCCAACATGACATACGATGAACGTCTTAGGGGCTATCTTTCGAACGCCTAGGACGTTCTTGGGCGTTTGACCTCCAAACTTCACGAAACTTCATACAATAACATTAAACATCATTTTAAACCATTTCAAGACTTATTAGACTCAGTTCATACAATTTAGGCATGCATACACACATGAGGCAAATAAGCGACTACTCATCGAACGTCTTGGACGTCCCTTGACGTTCGACTTCCAAATCACTTCAAACTTTGCACACTGTATCTATATCACATAATAAGGCATTTTAGAACCTCATAAAATTAAGACAAACATGTTAGGCTCTAGACACCGTATCTCATTTTTCGGGGTCTTACAATGTCCCCCACTTGGGAACATTCGTCCTCGAATGACACTTAGGACTCTTAAATCACAACAAGGACTTCAATGCATATAAGAGAAGTTCATAATATTTAAAATATCATAAAATCATTTTATAACTCAATGCACACAAGCAAGTAAAATCATTACTCACTCACTCTTTAATGCATCAAACACAAAGGCCCTTTTTCATGTTCATAGGAGGACATCCTTATCCTAATCATAACATGATCATTACGCCTTAATTCATTACAAGAAAATCTTGAAACTACTCATAGGCAGATCATAACCCATACTCAAGGTTACTTAATCACTCATAATTCAATACACAAAAACTTGAGTTAATTAAATCGCAAAGATCTTCATTAGTTAGACCTAGTACCATAAATGTCATACTCAACCCTACCATGCTTAGTGGTGTACATGGAGGAATATATTACTCCTCAACACTTTACATGTATCATGAGTTCACGCCTTAGCAAAGCACAAGGTCAATTTCTTTTAAAAATGAGAAATCCCAACTTTCAAGCCAAAACATGCATACATTTTTCTTCCTAGTGAAATCTAAATGGTAAGTCACACCAAGTACATCACAATAAAATAGGAAGTCATTCCACAAATCTCTTTTCTTAACTTATCACTCACCCTTATAGTAAGCCTTATTTTGGAAAAATACCACAAATTATAGGCACACACATGTACACTTAGCAAAACATGCTTTCACCTTTTAAGAATGAGCCTACAATTTTGCATTACAAATCATCAAGTCACTAAATTTTCAAGACAGTCAACATATTTAATGGTAAAAGAGACTCAATTTCCATTACAAGGCTAAACAATTTATCCTACAAGTGACTATTACCAAGTTCCTTGTCCTACCTCATGAAGTCAACTTCACAATTAGCACATTAAAATGCAAGTCAACAAGAGAAAAACATGGATTTTATCAAAACTTTCCTCTCATGCTTATTTGGAAAATTCACCATGTCTCCAAAATGATGTCAATTAATTCATACCAATCATATATAGATCATGCAATTCACACTTTATGCAAGACTATTTTCATGAACAAGTGATGTACCGTGGTTTCACGGTACTTTTAATGCTTTTTTCTTAAGTTTAGTGGGTGTCCAAAGCCTTTTTGTATTGATTTTTGATGTAGGTTTCTCTTTATTTGTAGGAAATCTGTCCAAATGATAACGCGGAGGTTTTGAGCAGAAAATTGCAGAAATGACCACCTACGGAGCCCACGACGGTCCGTCGTGATTGTGACGGTCCGTAGGTGGCATCGTAGTGAGAAGAGTAGCTGCTGAAGGAAGATGGGGAAGTCTGACCAAGTGTGGGACTACGAAAGTTCATGACGGACCGTCATAGTCACGACGGTCCGTCCTGCTTGATCGTTGTGGTTGTCAGAGAGTAGTCCCAGTGCCCAATTCCAAGAAGTTTCTAAGTGTTATGAAACGGAGCTCCTCGATAGACCGTCGTGCTTGCAAAGGTCCATCAGACCTGTCCGTCGAGGGTAACAGAGAAGTGATGAAGAAAGCAGCAAAAGATTTGTCAAGTATGGGACGACGAAGGCCACGACGGTCTGTCATGCCCACGACGGTCTGTCACGTGGGCCGTCGACTCAGACGCATTTTGGACAGATTTTCATTAATTAGATTCCTTCTTTTATTAGGGTTTGTTTTATTATAAATAGTTCAAAAAACCTCGTTTTTGGGGTTAGACTCTGGGATATT
Source organism: Solanum lycopersicoides (assembly GCA_022817965.1). NCBI lineage: Eukaryota > Viridiplantae > Streptophyta > Magnoliopsida > Solanales > Solanaceae > Solanum > Solanum lycopersicoides. The sequence continues at coordinate 102,388 of JAJJBR010000921.1, forward strand.
TTTTAGTACTCTTGCTTTAGTGTTGAACTATTGGTTTTGGTAATTGATATACTTTTTACGGAATCGATTGTTGGTGTTTTCGTGGATTAATCAAGTGAATTTCTAGAATTTATTCGTTCTCATTAAAGTAAGTGCATGAATTCTTACCATACAAATATGAATTGTGTGATTATGACCATGGGTAACTAAACTTCATAACTAGGGTTGTGGGAACCATGGGTAAATAACAAGGTAAAATCTAACTAAAATAGCAATTCTAAAATAGTGTCTTGCATGTATTGATAATTCTTTCGTGTAGAAGTCTTTTTAACGGATGGCCAACGTTAGAACTCGCCTTAATGCTACTTGCCGGACGAAGGAGGTAGATAATAGGAAAAGAATTATCAACATAGATTTAGTGTATACTATCTAATAAGCTAGTATAGGTTGGTACGAAGTAATAACTTAGTCAAATATCGATTATGATGCTTAATATAAGGTAAAGATAAGGGTTAGTATAGCAACACACGTAGCCGGACCAAGGTGCGGAGTGAAATTTTCTAGATGTCGGATCAAGGATTTAGAGATACATAACTTATCGCTTTACATGCAAGATACTAGGAAATAATTGTTATAGCTAGAATTACCGAGTTAGGAACCTGTGGGGAACACTTAAGCCCTAGTTACTTTTATTATTTGATTAAACTCCAAGATTTGAATCTGTTAGTTGTTTACTTTAATTTAGTTAATCATTTTTATTAATTTAAGAACCCCCCCCCTTTTGTCATTTGTTTTCTCGGAAAATAGTTGACTAAATAGTAGAAATAATAGAATAAAGTTAAGTCTGAACTATTTTCCTCGTGGGATCGACCCTAACCTCACTAGTTGGGTTCTCTACTTGATACGATCGCTTTACTTCTTATTTGAGAAGTAAGTTTGAGCGTATCAAATTTTGGCGCCGTTGCCGGGGAAAGTGGCTTTTAGATTAACTTAAAACTTATTACTAAAGTTTAGTCAATATTTTCCTAATTTTAGTTTTTCTGTTGTTTTTGTCTCTTGCAGATCTAACTTCCGTGTATGCCAATTACGCGGAGTAGAAGAGAACCCTTGTTTCCATACGACCACGAATTAGAGCGTACACTAAGTAATATGAATCGAAACTTGGGTATTAACGATGATGATCCCAACCTGAACATTCCAGCTCCAGTTGATGCTCATGGTCGATTATTACCCGAAAATCATGGTGAAGATGAACAAAGGGGACAAAACCCCGCTCCACGTCCTCAAGAGTATTACAGAGGTTATGATAACATCGCAGACTCTGATGGGCCACTTGTCTTGCCTCCTCTACCACACGGCCACACCTTTGTGGTTACTAGTAGTCTGATGCAAATGCTCACTGCTAGAGGATTGTTTTAAGGACTACCTTCTGAGGATCCACATGCCCATATTGCTAAGGTAAGGGCAATGTGCAAAAGTTGTGTAGAGAGGCCCGATTTGAATATGGATGTAATAGGGCTAAGAGTATTTCCTCTCTCACTGACGGGAGAGGCTGCTATTTGGTTTACTTAGCTCCCTTATAACTCAATTTTCACTTGGAATCAACTAAGGGACGCCTTCTTAGCACGTTACTTGTCACAACCCGAGACCATACCCTAGAAGATAGGGTGCAATCTTGGATTGCGACCGGCGTCGTTGAACTCTAAGAGTTCTAAGACAAGCCTCATTCATATCATTCATCGCATATACATAATGAAAAGTAGTGCGGAATTAAAACTTTTCACTAAAACATAATATAGTCTTTAAAACATCTTTCAGATAGAAATACTAAGTCTCAATCATATCAACTTAAGACACAAGAGTACTTTAATACGAAAAATAGAAATAACATAGTCTTATACAATACTTCATAAAAGAAACATAAAACGACATATATACCCTCGATACAATGAGGACATACTTGAACTCTTCTACTCGGAAGATTCTTCTAAGCCCAAGTCTTCTTTTCCAAGCTCCTTACCTACCAAGGACTATAGATAGAAAATAAAGCATGGAATTAGTACAACCACATGTACTAAGTATGGCCATATGCATAAAATCATGAAAACGGACTTTATTGGAAATATGCATCTTTCATTTAGAAATCATAGATTAAACATAAGAACATCATTTACAATTAAAAACACATAAGATAACATTAACCAAAGATAGCATTTAAAGACTCACTTACAGTGAGTTCTTCACTGTACAGTGAGTCATTCACTGTACAGTGAATTATTCACTGTTACAGTGAATCACTTCACCTTTCCTAAGTCTTCCTAGCATGTAATTCCCTCACTTAAAGTCATCCTAAGATTCACTTAAGTCACACAAAGAGAGACCGCCCATACACCCTCTCTACATGTGCCTAAACGACCCTTAAGATTACCTACGATGAGTCACATACACACTTAGAAAACAACCATAAACATCTATGTAAGATTCCTCTACCAAAGGTCAATTCCAAGGTTCACTTGAGTAAGTGTGGAGCGACCTCCCATACAATACCTTTCACACACACACAAGAGATCCTATAGACTACCTTAAATAGAATCATTCTCACTACACACACTAACACTTAGAGTAGAAGACATTCTCCTTCCAAAGCCTATCAAAAGACCTACTTAAGTAAATCAAGAAGATAAAGTCCATAGTACAATGACCTCTCCAAGATTACCTAAATAGTCCTTAAGACTTCCTAAGGTTTAGATCATGTCAACAAGATTAACCAACTTCCCTAACTAGAGTCATCCTCAAGACTTCCAAAGATAAGACATGAAGAGCCATCCTTTCATGTCCTCCTCACACTTTAGCTAAGGAATGCTTAAGTCACTTAGATTAGGTACTAATCATTTACATAGTTACTAACATAGTCATTAGTTCATTAGTTCATTAAGACTCATACATCACATAAGACACTCACATAAATCATCACATAAGACACTCACATAATGGATCACATAATGGTCTTTGGACAAGACCTAGGAACTCCACATAAACCTTCAAAGTCTATTGTGCAATGTCTAGATAGCGTCCCATACCACCACCTAAACCTCATAAACTTATCTAATGCTAAAAGGTATTCCACATGATGAGAATAGGCAATAACCGACATAGACCATGGTAGCAAGACATGGAATCCGAAGTTCTATCCTACTTCGATGAGGTTGTTCTACTTGCCAATGGTAGAACTTGGACACATCCATGTAGGCACATGGTTAAGGAATATGAAGGGTTCTTTGTATTCTAGTCTCACACTTAACTAGAATACTTCCCTTCATACTCACTCGGTGCTAGCCTTTGTTCTCATAGATTAGTTCACATTAAGGTTCATATAATAGGTCTCTTATCTAGTTCATAACCCAATTACATTCACCCTACCAAAGCAAGTTCCACTAGGGCATATCTCACTTTAGCGACAAGAAGCTCATCGCGACTTTCCTAAGGTATGATATGATGCCGTTCCAGCCAACCATCCCTAAGTCCATCACTCATAACATGAAGGATACCATTACGGCTAACTACTTCACAAATCATAACCTCGCCACTAAGTACAAGGTTCCACATAACATTGACCTTCTTATCATCAAGGTCTTACTTATATTATTCAAGACTCTTAACATACTAAGTCAAATCATGACATAATAATATTCATATAAGCATCAAGCAAGGGACATAAGTCTACCTAAACAAGACACCACATATTTCACTTTAACATACAATACAAGTCATTCTAGAAGTACTTAGGAATAACATCTTATAACCTAACATAACTTCATATAAGAACACATATAATTTCACATATAGATAGACATTATCATACATCACATAATCATCATATACTTCAAGTAATGCCGACAAGGCCATGATCATCATATTGCATAAAGTAACGCCGACAAGGCCACATCAATTGCAAATTAAACACATAACACCGCCACCATAAGTGGACCATACCAATCACAATAGAATCAAAGTATAATTAATATCAAATTAAAGAAAACGGGGCAGCATACCTTCATCCCCATATCCACACCTCAATTCACTGCCAAATCAACCAATTCAACATCACAAGGCCCTTACCCATGTCCATGAACATCAATTCAAAGAATAAACCATAATACTCAATGAATATAAGTCAATTAAATATAGATTTATCAATCTAAGACCAAATATGCATCAATGGAACACAATACTTACATCAATATAAAACCCATAGAAAACTACACTAGAATTTGTAAGCATTAAGTTCACATCGATTCAATAAGCTTAACATGCAATAGATCTAAGAGTATTCATTATTCAATTAATCAAATCGAAACAGCCTATACATCATTCATACATAATAAATACATGAATCAAAAGCCCATAGCAATATACACATGAATTCATCAATCTCAAGACATAATCACATAACCCATATTTTAGTGAAATTTAGAGATTTGAGAAGATCAAGGGTTCATGGAGATTTTCATTGGAAAACATCAATTAAACATCAATAATATCATATCTTAACAATTGAAAACATTTCATGCAAGAACCCATGATTTAGAGTAGAAATTGGACAATTCACTTTAGAAAACCTTGAAGAACACTTTGAGAATTGGGCTCCTTGATGAAATAAGTTTCAAGGATCAAAAGTCATACCTCAAGGATGATAATTCTTCACTTTGATGAATAATTTCTACACAAGAACCCCTCACCAAGCTGCCTCTTCAAAGAAGTCTTCAATGGAGGTTTTGGGATTTCTTAGAGACTTTGGGGTTTTGATTTTAGAAGAATGAATTATTCTAAGTGTTAAACACTTATATACTCATCTAAAATACCCATAAGACCCTTAAGAAACCACCTAGACTCTTATTTAGACATGGGGTGAATTTACAAGTTCACACCTAACTTGGCAGAAAATTCTGCGCAGGAGACAAGGCCATGACGACCTGCGTGTGACGGGCCGTCACGGGTGAAACGGTCCGTCATGGACCTCCATTTCAAGCTCCTTTGGCTTGACAAGGGTCCCCCCTACACCCTTGGACAAGGTCCCACGACGGAACCCTTGTGACGGGGCGTCACAGCCATGACTGGCCGTTGACAGCTCCGT